>CM069441.1:98345091-98388079 GCA_035610835.1 Ophiura sarsii | reverse complement strand
CCTTTACAACATGTTGTTTGTTTATTCACCCTGGAGGTGATCCAAGTCAGAAGAAATACAAGATTGCTATTAAACTATCATTTTTATAAGGCAAAGATGCAAAATAATTAAATTAGATAAATAATTAAATATTTTGCCATTTCAATTTTGGATGAAGGCGGTTAAGAATCAGTTGTGAAGGGCCTTAAATGAAGGGGTAAACAAAAGTAAGTCCCCATAAAATAAGATTACTTTTGTTACATAACTTCACACACAATTAGACGTTTTGAAAATTGAAAAGATAATGAAAAGAGAAACGCTTGGCTACCAATAGAAAGTTTTTCCTTTTCGATGTTTACTTTTTTCATGTTTACTTTTCTGAAAAAGTCACATTTTCACAAAATGATGTTTTCAGAAAAAGTGGCACTTGGTCCCATACCAGTCAGTTTAAAAACTCTCTCTCATGATTTTTTTTGTACCCAAATTAGACCAAGTTTGTTTGCATAACTCTGCACAGAATTAATAGTTTTGAGAAATTTAAAGACTTCTGAAAAAAGCAAGTGTTTGGCTTTTCACGAAAGTTTCTCCTGATCAATATCATTCATTCATTTTTTCATTTTCCCCAAAAAATGTTCTCAGAAACAGTGGCAATTTTCAAAATCCTATACAATTTTGTTAGCGTAACACCCCCACACAATTAGACGTTTTAAGAAATTGAAACTTTTCTGAAAAGGAAAAACGCTTGGCTATCCGTACAAAGTTTCCCCTTATCAATACCATGTTTAGTTTACTTCCCAAAAAGTCAAATATCCCCAAAATGATGTTTCCGTAACATGAATTTGCCAAAATCCAATACATGTGAAGTGCCACTTTTTCTGAAAACATCATTTTGAGGAATGTGACTGTTTTGGGAAATGTAAACATAATATCGAAATGAAAGAAAAAAAGTATTGGTAGCCAAGCGTTTTCTCTTTTCATAATGGTTTAAATTGTTCAAAACGTCTAATTGTGTGTGACATTATTTATGTAAACAAACGTAATCTAATTTTAGGAGGGGGGGGGGGCTTACTTTTTGTTAACCCTTTATGTATGTAAAGTGTTAATGACTGTACTAAAGAGTTTATTTTTAAGGGAGGCAATCCTGTACTTCCATTTTAATCTAATTTCAAAACTTCAACTGGAGTATACATATGCCATTTTTGAGGACATAGCTAATTTGATTGATTTGAATAACCTAATACAATATTATTACTACAGAAGATAGATATTTAATAGCTCTGTAATAATATGGTAGAACTGATGCATTGTACTGGCCTCTCAGATGGTATTACAACCTTATTCCTGTAACAAGCCATGCACTTTTTACATCTTGAAATAATTGATACCACCATATACCAACAAAGCCCTATGAACATGTGTATTCCATTACCGTATGGAAATAGATAGCCAGCCAGACATTCACCGAAAATTCTTCAAATTTAACCCAGCACTACAAAACCAATTTGCCAGGTTTGTAGTAGCCAAGCCAAATATGCTTCAAATTGTATTTAAATATTACAATTGATATATCTTTGAATTAGAACAATATAATTTTATTAGGATACTATTTTTAATGTTTAAAGGTGCATTGAGAGATACGTATGGGAGTGCGCCCTCAATTATCCTGGAAATCATTTTTTTTTGCATCAAAGTAATACTTGTATGTACTAACTACCATCTGAAACAGTTTACCAACAATCGCCGTTATCATATAAAATTTCATGATTTTCTTAGTTTCGATATGATGATATCGAAACTCAGGTGCTGAATTCGGAAGTCATGCATCGTTTTACTCATGTTCTTTCGCAGCAAATCTCAACCCGGAAGTGCCGTTATTTGCTTATTTTGGCATGAAGGCGATGTCGGAATTGTATGACATTTTAGATTTGGGCTATGTTGATGATCATCTTTACGTTATCTGCTGATTTAGTATATCGATACATCTCTCAATGCCCCTTTAATGTTCCAGTGATATAATTATGTATTAATTGCAATACAGCAATGTATTTATTAATGCACTGGCACACCCAGAGGTGATGTTTCAGGATATATCTCCCCCCCCCCCCCCCCCCCCCACCCCTTCCGTATTGAAACTAAAGATATATAAGAAATCAGATTTGGCCTAATTTTGACATAATCTTAATAATCCCTCAGCCTCTCTGATCAGATTATTATTATTATAATTTTCAAGATTTATCTTTCAGAAATCAGAATCCACCCACTCACAAAACAGGAAATGTTTCTAATAAAAATAAAATTGAAGAAAAGTAAAATAGAAAAAGTAAAATCTTCCTGACTTATTCTAGTAATAAAGAAGCTTATCTCATTGTAATATAATAAAGCAATATGATAAACGTGTGAATTATTTCAACTATTATACCCAAGGACTCTTTGATATTTAATCAATGGAATTGAATTCACATGTTTCTTATTAGGAACACCTGGGTTTGAGATCCCTTCCTTGAAAACTGTTGGATTATTTTGATTTTTTACCAATCAAAATGCCATATAATTCCTTCAGATGTTTTTGTCTCACCAGGGCATAGTTTGCGGTTTCATGCCTAAGGAATGGTGTTTCCATGTACAATTATTAAGTGGTAATGGGCTATTCCATTTCAAATACATACACCCCCTATTGAAGACATTACCTTTATCTTCCATCACAGAGAGTGTGAATTTCAAATGGAGTCACCCATGCAGGTAACCCCATTTGAAATTCAAATTCGTAAAAGATTTAAGTAATGTCTTCCATTGGGGGTATGGATTTCAAATGGAATAGCCCAATATAGGGATACTATCATTCTGGATGCTTAAGGGGAATATTTGAGGTCTAGCTTTTCTTACACATCAAACTAGGAGTATTTTGGGAGAGTTTAGGGTATAACATTTTTTTTAAAAGGTGTTTCAAAATATGGCGTATCTATAACCCTAATGCTATGATATTAGATAATCAGATTGTTATCCCAAAACCCCACTATATAATTGGAAATTAAATATGAAAGGATTTTTTAAGCTTGTGAGTGTAGATTTCAAATGGAGTCACCCATGCAGGTTATCCCCATTTGAATTTCCACTCCCTGTGGGGATGATAAGATCATGTCTTCCATAGGGGCTGTATGGATTTTAAAGGGAATCACCATTAGACGGAAACCCATATACTCTTGTTACCGTTTTTTTTTTTAAGTTGTAAATTATCCTCAAAACTGGTATCACACTTGTACTGTAGGCCTATGGCAAATTGTAAATGAAATTGTCACTTGTATCGTTTGAATCATTGGAGAGATCTAAACCTAATTTGAAATTAGCCTAGGATTTTTAGGATGCCCTTTCCCTTTGAGTAAAACCGAGTATCATGTGACATGCCTGGGTAATGAAAGTTAACTCTACCCTTAATGATGCACCATTTGATTTTCAGGGGGGCATGGAAGTTGGGGTTGGATGAAGAAAGAAATTCGTCACCGAAGTCTGCGACATTTTTTTTTTTCGCCGCCAAAAGGCGGCAAGTTTTTTTTTTGTTGGGCAAAGGTGGCAAAGTGCTCTTTTTTTAAGGTTTTAATGCTTTTCTTTACATTGAGTAGATTTTTTTTGTACTCAGCAGTGGGTCAACTTTTCTTTTTTTTCCTGGTTGGTCGGCAAAGTTTTTTGTCTTCTTTTCCTGGAGAGTGGGCAATTTTTTTTTTTTTTTTTAGAAAACTTCCATGTCCCCCTGAGTATCTAATGATGCGTCCCTTACCGCTTGTACCCACCATAGATCAGATCTCTATGTATGGTGTTTCCACCCAGACTCTGGTTCCCACCATGCCTATCAGATGTGTGACCACATTTCTGATCAAAATGTTGCAATATCTAACATTAAACTCAGCATGATGGATTTGATGACAAATCTAGACCCTGTAGGACAATTTTGCTCTCTACGAAAAGAGGGAAACCTCATGTAATTGCCCTATTCATAGTGCACCGTTACATTGCTGTATATTTAGCCTGTGATGTCTTAAGGCGGGATGGATTTTTTGCCAAAACTAACAGAAGTCGTTTCTATTTCCCCTTCAGGCATCCCTTTGTGTGGTGTTCAGGTTTGGCATCTCCCTCTAGCAAAATCCTAAATTGGGTGCAATGCCCATAAGTTTAACGTTCATGACCTGTGCAATAATTAAGTAATTGAGTGAAATTAGGCCCCCCAAAAAAGGTGACTTGCCCTTTCAGAGCCAGAGTCAGATTTTTTTTTTACAAAAAAACATGTTTTAAAGAGATTTTTTTTTTTTTAAACAAGCAGATACTACTCAAAAACACGTTTTAACTTTCTTTATTGTTATGTGCTTCTTTTATTTTATTTTTTAATTTTTTTAATTTAATTTTTTTGAAAAAAAGAAAAAATAGCGACCCTAGATTTCCAAAAATTTGGGTCGGTCGGAATGGACAAGTCAACTTCTTTTTTTTGTTGCCTAATATATGGGGAATGAAATCATATCACCGTATCCTTAATGTTTGACTTTAAAAAAAAGGTAGTCATTGCCGCACTTTTGGTTCGTTGTTATTGCAATGCAACTATTTAGTCATAATCCAAAATTTGTCAAATTTCAAAAAATAGATAGCTCGACACTGGTGGAATACTATAGTGGTAGGCTGTGCAGCTGCATGGAACATTATGATGAGACAGTATATGAGTCACACCGACTCTTGGTAGGATTTAGCTATTCAAGCGTTTTAATGTAATATAGGCCTACCATATAATTTGAATCATTGAATACCAAAGAACTGAATTACCATTAATTTAGACAAAATATCATTGACTGATATTTGTTGTCGAAAATGCATGCCAGATATACTTCCTTTATTTCTCAACATTAATTCATGAATATCGACAAGATATTTGAATTGTTATCATTTTATTTCTCAATATGTGAAAACAAACAAAAGGAAAATTATGCATGCATGGAGTGCAATTAGACATTTCAGTTTCCTATTTTCTGATTGGTTCGAAACTAATGATAATAAGTGTGTGTAAGTAGGGGAAATATCCCCCCCCCCCCCCCCCCCCCCCTTGAATAGCCTTATGATGACTCTTTGTTCATTAGTCCTGAGATTGTGATTATTATTACATGTGTGAGAACACTTTAATTAATATATGCCACTTATAATCTAGATCCCATCAAGGGTGCTTTAAAGGCACAATCAGTGCAATCCATATTGTCTATAGTTTGATCAGCTCCAAATTGGCGAAGCCTCCTTACCCCGGGGGGGGGGGCACTGATATTTGAAAAGGGTATAGGTATGTTCCGCGCTGAAGACCCCCTTTTTCACCCTCTGCTGCTAGTTCTTATGACCCCCCTTTTGAGCCTGCATCAGTTCTTAAGACCCCATTTTGATTGAAAATTCAAAAAATCGCGAAATTTTGTGTTCCAAAGCCCCAATTCTTCGAAAATTGTGCGTTCTTAAACCAAAATAATTCGGAAATTGAACTATAGGCCAGTTCTCAAGACCTTTTTTTTTGGAAAAAAATCAGTTCCTACATGTAAGACCTTGTTTTTTGTCATAAAATCCACTCAGTTCAGTTCTGTAGCCCCCCTTTTTGAGACCCTGGGTGGCACACCCCTACCCAAAAAAAAGTTGAGTGCCCCCCCCCCCCCCCCCCCCCCCCCCAGGCTCCTTACAGCAGCGAATGAATATAGACGGACGTGGGCGCACATGAAGACAACAAGCGCACTGTATCATATACGTGACTGACAAGTACGTCCGTACAACGTACAAAATCGTGTGCATGTAGACATAATCACAAGCATATGCTTCAATAACTTTTGCGGCGGAGAGAATATTTCTCGCCAATTTGGAACCAATAAAACTAAAGATCCCACAAGGGTGCTTTAAAGGCACAATCAGTGATTTCAAAAAACTTTCAAATTTCTTTCAAAATTAAAGAATACTCTAAAAATTGACAATGGTTTACTATCTTTCTAAAAAGATGGAAATATGAAAAATCATCTTAATTTGACCAATTCTGAAAAAAAATCCTGAACATTTCAAAAATCAGGAAATCACGAAAGATAGACTTTTCTGGTGTCTTCAAGCCAGCATGAACTATGGTAGTTTATATCTTTTTTGGGGTTAGATACACTGTAAAAAGAAGCATTTATATTTCTTATAACACTTAATAAACACTTCAACATGTTTATTTTTATGTTTTATGTGTAAAGGTATAGGAGGCTACGATAAACGTTTGCATAAACACTACAACACGTTTATAGAGGTATTTGTTGTATAATTATTAACACCCCAACATGTTTCTTATTGCTGATATAAACATGTTGGTGTGTTAATAAATATTACAAAATTACCTCTATAAACATGTTGTAGTGTTTATGCAAATGTTTATCGTATGCAATGCCTCCTATACCTTTACACATAAAACACAAAAATAAATGTGTTGAAGTGTTTATTAAGTGTTATCAGAAATATAAACGCTTCTTTTTGCAGTGTAGCAAATGATATTCATCCTGAAAATGGTCTGGAATTGTATTTGAAATCTATGGGGTACAATAATAAAAGTCTGGCTAGATTTCTTTTTAACAAAGTAATTTATTCAGGGCTGGAACTTCAGCACACAAGTTGGGCAGGTATCTCACAACAATACCTGCCCAACAGAAATTCCACCAGCCAGTATAAATAACTCCCTTCCACTGTGAGATTGAAATGTTTTACCCACCAGTTGGGCGGATACTTTTGCATCTTCATTCGCCCGACGCAAAAAATTACCCATTATGAGCAGGTGGGCGGATGCTATTTCCAGACCTGAATTTATTTGCAAAATGATCCAACATTAGGCTCTTAACTTCTGGCTTTGAATTATATAAAAATGGATCTGTATTATATGACCCAAAAAAAATCCTCACACGTTGAAACTAAATTATTTCATCCTATAAAAACCGCTGGAGTTGTTGGATAATCAACTCCAGTGTGTTTAAATTTGATCTATAGGCGTTAAAAATGTGTCCCATTTGCTTGATCACGTAACCTCGTACACAAAATTAACCTTTAATATTTGTGAACGAGCCCATGTCCGGCATCCTCTGAATGACTGAATGTCCCTTTAATTATGGCAATGTGCCGCTATAGCTCCAAAGCCCTGAATAGGTTTTCCATATGCCTTATAATATGATGGCTTATTTGACTGTTTCAGTTTCGCTCTCTTTAATTTTCCAAGGGCTTTCTACCTGTTTTGTGTGTGATCTTTGTGAATAAATAATATACCTGTGTCATTTTACACATGGACTGATGCTGGGACATGGTAGTCTTGGGACTGATGCCTGCCCTCCGGATTTCTAACCAAAAGTGACTCAGTAGCCTATTTAGAAGCAGATTTGCATTTATTTTACATACAGGTTGATTTTAGGGTGTAACAGATGTGAGGGATATGAGATGGGTAATCATGGGCAGATGTTGTTTCAGAATGACCTTAAAGCATCTTTATTAAAGCATAGATCCTTGATTAAAGTCAGTCATCTTAATCAGATTTGGTCTTTTTTTATATTTCTTTATCCTCAATCCTCAATGACAACGTCATATACAGGGTGTCCATAAAAAAGGGTGCATGTGTTCCACATCATTGCTCTCATTGAGTACTCAGTATTGGCTGTAATCTTTATGATATAATCTGAAAGATTATTTAGTTGGCTTTCGGGTTTGTGCCACTTTTAGAAAAATATGGTTTGTGGGGAATGTTTCATTTTCATCTAGTAAAAATTTCATATGGATATGGTGTTTGTACAAGCTTCAAGATAACTAAAAGCTTTTTTCCTTAAAAGTGGCAAAACCCGTTTTTAAGTACATGTGATTGATCAAGCATATCGTTGGATTGAGAAGAGCAATTACAATCAAACTAACGGCATTCAAAAGCCAACTAAACTATAGGTTGTAAAAATATTACAGCCAAATACTAAGTAATCAATGAGGGCAATGACATGGTATATGTGCACCCTTTTGTTAGGGACACCCTGTATAGGATGGCAAAAACTTACATTAGATTATAACTTTAAGGGGGTATTCAAAACAAGACCTATACACACAATATTATTTTGTAAATAACCATACTGTATCTTACATGTAAGTATCCCCAGGTCAAGATAGGTTGGCTCATGTGAGGGAAGGGAGATGGGATGATCATGTTTTAAGTTAGGCCTTACATTTTTTTTTTAAAGTTTGATTGGCCTAACCCGACCGACCCTAAACCCAAATAAATCGCCGACCCTGAATATTTTTTTATTATTTTGAGGGAGGCAAAAAATAAAAGATAAAAAATAAAATTGAAAGTTTTTAAAAATAATTATAATAAAAAAAATGTATATTAAAATTGAACAAAGAATTAAAGTTTCTGACGGTTTGCATTTATTTTCGGCTATTTTAAGTCCCCAAAGCAGGTGATTTCAAAAACAAACAACAAAATCCCGACCGACCTACCCTATTTGTTTTTGTCATGTTATGCCAATCAAACCATTTTTAGGCCATACCTTAAACCATCATTATTAAAATTGGTCATAAGCAAGATATTATTACAACATATTGAAACTGCAAATGTATCTGAAATGCATCTCAAGCAGGCCCGTAACTAGGGGGGGGGGGGGGGGGGGGGGGGGGGGCGGACGCCCCCCCCCCCCAAATCTGAAAAAAGTCCTTTTTTTTTGTACCAATGTACCTTTTTTTTGTACCCATGTACCTTTTTTGGTACCTATGTACCTTTTTTTGGTACCAATGTACCTTTTTTTTGTGAAAACGCCCCCACCCACCCCAATTTTCCCGAAAACGCCCCATTTCCCAATTGTGTAAAGCATTTTTTCTGGCCGTTTTGGACTGAAACATGTCCTAACCCCCCCCCCCCCCCCCCCTTTGGATACCAATGTACCTTTTCCATGTACCTTTTCCAGAAAATATGCCCCCTCCCCTAAAAAAATCCTGCTTACGGGCCTGATCTCAAGCCATAACAACACAATTGAATTATCCAAACATTCTAAAAAATGGATTCTTTATAACATTTGTACTAAATAAACATTTTGTAAAAAGTTCAGAACTTTAATTAAAAAAAGAAAGAAAAAAGGTTTAAGGTACTTGGCAAAAACTTGTTTATTTTTAAGGTATGGGAGTTTGCTCAGAAATCTAGTTGGGTACAGTATTAGGTAATAGTACAGTACAGTTATGATGTTTACACTAGAATTTTGTCTAGCGTTGGAAGCTATACAACTAGGCAACACTGACCCAACATCTGCGATATAAATGCCTAACTTTTACATAAAAGGTTTTTTGGACCGTTTTGTGTGTGATTTGGGTAGATTTGTTACAAATGCCTAACTTTACACTGAAGGTTTTTCCAGAATGCCTAGCAGCCAAAAATGCCTAACTTTCGACAATCTAAATCTTTTCTGACAGCACATCCATTATTAGAGGGTCCCAAATATACTGGGGGTCATAGATTTTGACCTGAAAAATAGGGGATCATCATATTAATACTGTAAAAATAGGGGTCGATATTTTATTAAGTCTTTAGAGAAAATGTTATCGGGGGCGTAACAAAAAAATAGACCTCGACCACCAACATATTTGGAACCCAAAGTTGGAACCCTTGGCTCCCAGCCTACCAAAGAAAATGGGATTGCCCATATATGGTGTTTTTTAGGGGGCAACATTTCTGGACATTCATCATGAGAAGGCAAACGTCATTGCATTGGTATTATGTGTTCACTAATATAAAGTGATTCTGATGCATGATTGATGTCATCTTCCAACTTAAAGGCATAATGCAATATTTTTCATGGAACGCCCTCTATCTTTGAGTTTTTCCTCTAATGCATTTTTTTGTCAAATTCGATTTATAAACATTAAACTAAAATACGATCTTATAAGTTACAGAGCTCTCTAATTACTTAAAAATTATGGTTTGAATGGATTAAAAAAAACTGTCGGGGTAAACCCTGACAACTTATTTTTTGTGGTTCGTAAATAAAATTCCATGGTTTGAAATCATGTTAACGCCATTTACAGTGTTTCCGGCTACGATCGGAACTGTACACAAGTGAACACGATAGTACCGAATGCTTTTTTATGATGAAAATGTGGAAGTAAATTTCCATTGTTTGTGATTTAGTAAAACTGAGATTTTGCTACAGAAAATACAGTCATGGTTGATTTATGAGTCCAGGAATGTCTTTCCTGATAGTCAAACTTCATTATAAGAGAAAAAATATATATGTGTAAAAGTTTGAAAAAGATCACATAATATTGCTTTAATTACAAATAGTTTCGTTTTGTGAAAGGTGGCAGCGGGTTAAAGGGGCATTAAGAGATGTGGTGGAGGCAGCGCCCTCAATTACAAAAATATATGATAAAAACTGGGATTGGTATATTTTTACAATTGTATTACATATATGAACTTACACCTATAAGGATTAAGAAAAATCAGCCCTCTTTGTGCAACAAAACGTCGATTCAAAAATGCTGGTAGAGCCGCAACTAGCATTTTACATGGTTTAAAGGTATATTATGTGATCTTTCCAGGGAACGCCCTCAACATCAAAAAAAAAATTGAAAGAAGATTTTCTTGCAGATTTACATTTCTGATCATAAATCGTACATACATTCCAAGTTACAGGGCGATACGATTCTTAATTACTTCAAAATCATGATTTTAGAGTGAAAATAAACTGTCGGAAAATCCGACAGTTTATATTTTCACTCTTAAATTCACTCTACAACCATGATTTTGAGGTAATTAGGAATCGTATCGCTCTGTAACTTGGAATGTATGTATGATTTATGATCAGAAATATAAATCTGCAAGAAAATCGACTTTCTAAAAAAAATAATGAATAGAGGGCGCTCTCTGGAAAAGATCACATAATATGCCTTTAATAAGGGTGGTATTCCAACATATTTAAAACATTGTTTTAATCAAGTTTTGCTGGGTTTTTTTTTAGTAGAAACAACAATAATGGCAATTTTTAATGTTCATCTTGAATTCTGAAGTAAATTAATTAAAATTAAAAAAATTCAACATGACATGGTCCCTTTAATGGCAAGTGGTTTATATTGGGCATTTGGGTAGGTATTTCGAGTGAAAAGCCCATCATTTTGTTTTATTATTATTTTCCACTTAAATTTTGGAACACATCAGAAAATAAGATTGAAAACTCTTACATTACTAAATGGAAACAAACTGTGTGTGTATTTGAAAATCTTTTTACTGTCTATGACTCTATGTGATAACAGAAAATTTTAAATTTTGATACCACTTATTTATACACAGGTCTTTTTGGTGGACAAGTTAACTTGGCCACCTTAGAGACCAGTTGGGTCGTAATAAAACCGAAAATACCTCCAAATTCAGTTATTCAGTGCGAAATTAATATTTTTATTTTATATTATATTAAATGTGTCTATTACCGTAAATAAAATGGTGTTCTAATTGACAATGTAGCTTTATAGCTTTAAATAATAAAAAATAAATGTAAAATTTTCGATTTAGTTTATTGAGTGAGAGTGGTCGTAATAAAACCGAAAATACCTCCAAATTCAGTTATTCAGTGCGAAATTAATATTTTTATTTTATATTATATTAAATGTGTCTATTACCGTAAATAAAATGGTGTTCTAATTGACAATGTAGCTTTAAATAATAAAAAATAAATGTACAATTTTCGATTTAGTTTATTGAGTGAGAGTCTGAATGATATACATTCATTGTAACTCCATTGAAAGTACTGAGAATGAGTAGTGTAGTGGTTGATATCGCTACCTGTCAAGCGGAGAACCCCGGGTCAAATCCGCGTGGAGCCACTTTTTTTTTTGTATAATACATTGGTACTTTTTGATGTTCCATTATATTAATTAATTACAATAGCAATAGTTTGTTTTATTAACGAGACTTTTTTTGGGGGTACGATTGAGCACTTTATTTAATGTTATTTTATCACGATTTTCTTTTTTTGATTCGGCTGTTGTGTTGTGATGTTCGTGATTTATTTTTACAGAACGATTGACTATTAATAATTATCCTGACGCCCCGGGAAATCCAAGTTATTTTGTTGCATTTTTGAATCTGTCATAAATTACGTTTTTCTCGTAATTAATAAACATTGGAATTTAAATTAAATTAAAAATTATGATATTTTTTCTTTTAATTTTTTTTTCTCCATAAACTTCACCACATATCGCTCACATAACGTCTCGGTGATTTCCTTCCAGAAACAACACACTACGGTAGTGATCCTCTTGCCGACTTCCACAAAATTCAACAGATCCATTCCAAGTCTTCTCATCCTTTTGACACTAAAAACACTTGTCCACCCAGTTTTTCAGAAGACCTTGTTTAGAAAGTTAGGGGGTGCATAACGTCATAACTGTCAAGTAAACAACTCGAGCACACTGCACACCGTGGCCGTTCTAGTCCATCATGATTATTTATATTCTTGGATGAATTTCACAAACTAAATAACCATTTTTTCTTATCAAAATATATATTTCTAATATTTGTGCATCTGTGGACGCAATGATTCTGAAAGTAAAGCAATCATAACACGAATTAAGTTGCCTGCATTGTATAAATGTTGATAAGCTTATTTTAAATTTAAGGAATGAGTATGACCGAGGAATCCCTTCCAACAAGCATGGATGTTGATGATAGCGCAGAGGAGTGGATTGAAGAGGTATATTACGGCTATGGTAATGTCTTGCTAGACGTCCCATAAAATTAAATTTTAAAATGCGTTGTAGTATTCCACGCCACGGTTTATAATGGGACGTCTGGCGAGATTGAAGATATCATAGCCATGGCTATATCTTGCTAAACATCCCATACAGAATAAACTGTGTACTACTACAGCACATTGTTGTAATTGTTACGGGACGTCAAGCAAGACTTGGGTAAGATCACTGTTCGCTCGCACCGGGGAATGAACCCGGGTTGCTGGCTTGGAAGGCGGACACGCAGGTCCGCGAACTAACTAGTAACTGAGGAGCTTGAAAAAAATAACTTTTTCGAGACATTTCAATTGATAGCTTGCTGGATCATGCCACGAAGCATGCGGTATAGTAGTCTGCTTTAGTATACCTTTTTCCTTGTACCGATAGAGGGCTCACTCCCCATGGACCGCTCCCCATCCTCTGATCTCACCCCGGGAAAAAAAGGTCTACTTGCATTGGATTGACCTCGTTGACCTCCGTATACTTTTACATTAGTGCTCGTCCAAAAATTGGACGCATACGTAATGAGCAATTTGTTCGCGTGGGGTTCAAAATTAACCAATAGCAGACATGATAAATACGAAGTATATGAATATTTATATACGTCTTCGCAGAGAGACGAATCTTGCTCACTTGATAAATTCAAAATGTCGATTTTCTGGCACTGTATAGCCGCCGTTTCGGTCTAAAATCACACTTTAGGAGTTATCTTTGACATTGGTCCTCGCCCAAAATATGTTCCTCAGAGATATAGCTACATTTCCGCATATGTGACTATTTCCATGCTATTTCCTATCTTTCAATATCGTGTAATAAAAAACCTTTTTACGTTTAAACAGAGACAAATAATTTGATCATTGTTTACGATAACTAGAGACTCTTACACAGCCACAGAAATACCCCCTTCACGCGTTTCTAGATGTACAAACAGCAAATTCAATATTAGCGCGTTATGAAGGGGTGTGATACTATCGTGACGCATAAAAAGCATCGTCCCTAGTAATCCCTAGTGTGCTCAAGCACAGTTCTTTTGTAAATCCAATGCCAGTAGACCTTGTATTTGGTCGGTTCTCGGATGGGAAGTATCAGGGGGTGTTGTTCGATTGTGTGACAGTGAAATTATACAAGGCATACGAGTAGACTAGCGGTATAGCAGCTATTTGATGTGGCCATTCTGATATTAAGGTTAGGGTTATCACATAACAGAACACAGAGAAAGTCCCTCATAATATTAATAACTCGGCTATTAAGCATGTTTTTAACAAAAAACCCTAACCCCTGAGGCACCTTTTCCAAAGAATATTTTTTGCGGCCAAATAGCGAGGGGAAAAAGTGCCCCCACTCCCCCGGGGCTCGAACCCTGGACCTCTGGGGTCAGAGGCAGACGATCTACCGCTAGGCCACGGAGAGAAACCATACATGGCGGAGTAAATACCCTAAATAGGGCCATTATTTCATTGAAAAACTGCCGAGCCAGATCGTAGTGATTTGTAGTACTCAAGAGTGTTAGGGTTAAGCTATCGGGGGAGAAAAACGGGTCAAATTGAGGTGGAAAAATGACTGTTCGCCCATCCTACATGTTCATAATTAGGCACCGTTCATTATTTATGCTGGGGGGGGGGTAAAATATAGGGGGGTCATGTAACTTTCATATGTTGAAATAGGGGGGGGGGGGCTATGTAACTTTTTATTCTTAAACAGGGGGGGTTGTGTAACCTTTTTGGTGGACAAGTTAACTTGGCCACCATAGAGACCAGTTGGGTCGTAATAAAACCGAAAATATCTCCAAATTCAGTTATTCAGTGCGAAATTAATATTTTTATTTTATATTATATTAAATGTGTCTATTACCGTAAATAAAATGGTGTTCTAATCGACAATGTAGCTTTAAATAATAAATAAATGTCACTTTTAATTTGAACCTGAGTGAGACCAGTTGGGTCGTAATAAAACCAAAAATATCTCCAAATTCAGTTATTCAGTCCGAAATTAATATTTTTATTTTATATTATATTAAATGTGTCTATTAGTATTACCGTAAATAAAATGGTGTTCTAATCGACAATGTAGCTTTAAATAATAAATAAATGTCACATTTAATTTTTGATTTAGTTTATTGAGTGAGAGTCTGAATGATGTATCTGCATTGTAACTCCATTGAAAGTAATGAGAATGAGTAGTGTAGTGGTTGATATCGTTACCTGTCACGCGGAGAACCCCGGGTCAAATCCGCGTGGAGCCACTTTTCTTTTTGTATAATACATTGGTACTTTTTGATGTTCCATTATATTAATTAATTACAATATCAATAGTTTGTTTTATTAACGAGACTTTTTTTGGGGGTACGATTGAGCACTTTATTTAATGTTATTTTTACAAAATGTGTCATAAATTACGTCGTTCAACTCAGCTGAGGAGCACTTTATTTAATGTCATAAAAAATAATGATGTTCCATTATATTAATTACTTACAATATCATTAGTTTGGTTATTAACGAAACTCTTTTTTTTTATCTATTAATATTTTTATTTTTTTTATTTTTAATAATGAATATAAATTATCACGATTTTCTTTTTTTGATTCGGCTGTTGTGTTGTGATGTTCGTGATTTATTTTTACAGAACGATTGACTATTAATAATTATCCTGACGCCCGGGAAATCCAAGTTATTTTGTTGCATTTTTGAATCTGTCATAAATTACGTTTTTCTCGTAATTAATGAACATTGGAATTTAAGGGGGGACTTAAGGAAGTTTTTGTTGAATTTTGTTAGTGCTGTAATTATTGAACCATAACTCAAATGTATATAAGAGTATACATTTTTGGAAAGGAAATGGATCAGAGAATCCAAATTTAGCATCAATTTTGACCAAAAATGTTGATTTTTTGAGAAAATCACAAAAAATCACTTTTTTGACCCAATTTTTTTGAACAAAGCTAACAAACATAATTTTGAGTTAAAAATGCCCAAATCACTTGATGATGATGTTAAGACACTACTGGAGGGACGATTTTTTAAATTTTAAATCTAATCCAATATTTTTTGAAATTTTGACAAAAAAGTGTAAAAAAAATTTAAAAATCCATTTTTTCACGTTTTTTGGCACTTTTTGGTCAACATTTTCAAAAATATTAGATTAGGTTTTTAAAAAAAAAATGGTCCCTCTATTAGTGTCTTAACATCATTATAAAGTGATTTTGCCATTTTTTACTCAAAATTATTTTTTGTTAGCTTTGTTAAAAAAAAAGTGAATTTTGTTATTTTCTCAAAAAATCTATTCTCTGATCCATTTCCTTTCCAAAAATGTATACTTTTATATACATTTGATTTATAGTTCAATAATTACAGCACTCACAAAATTCAAAAAATCAGATCAAAAACTTCCTTAAGTCCCCCCTTAAATTAAATTATAAATTATGATATTTTTTCTTTTAATTTTTTTTTCTCCATGAACTTCACCACATAGGCTATCGCTCACATAACGTCTCGGTGATTTCCTTCCAGAAACAACACACTAGTGATCCTCTTGACGACTTCCACAAAATTCAACAGATCCATTCGAAGTCGTCTCATCCTTTTGACACTAAAAACACTTGTCCACCCAGTTTTTCAGAAGACCTTGTTTTTTACTATAAAGATGGTGGTGATTGGGGTGATTTTAGAGGCTATTTTGGAGTGTAAATGCCATTTTTTTCTGCGCTTCGCGCACATTTTCTTACGACATTTAAACTTCAAAACATGTAGGCTACTTATGATGAGACTAATTTCGGACAGCAAATCTTATTTGTGCACGCCCTGCTTGGACGATCTGTTGGAAAAACACCAATATAATCATCAATGGTTGAAAATGCCTATGTTCCAAAATCCAAGAATTTATGATTATAAACGGTTATTTCTTGCATGCTTTTCACCTCGTCTCACTCTCATCTCTGCACCAAAGCTCACAAAAGTAGAAAATTTCATACGTTTTTGTCAGGATGCTCTAACTTTTTTTCGGGTTATAAAGACTCACAATTAAACCACCCAAAAGGTATAAATATATGAAAAAATTTCCACCTCGCTACGCTTGCAATATACTTTAGTCATTAAATTATTTGCCAACCAACGAATCAATGGGCCAAAGAAAAATACCCCCCCCCCCCACCCCCTAAGTATGTGACAAGTTGATTTTGAGGGGGGGGGGGGTTGTGTAAAAAGCTATTGGTTAGTAGGGGGTCATGTAATTTTCAGTTTCAGCTGTAGGTGGGGGTTAGGTAATTTTGACATACGAGTCTCGAATTTGTCCCAACCCCCCCCCCCCCCCCCCCTCCACCATAAATAATAAATAATGAACGGTCCCTTATACACAAAAAGTAAATGGAGGAGAATCTAAGGATTCTCTTAAAAATTATTTGACAAGAATCTAAACAGATTCTCACAGCAAATTCTCAAGAAACATCCCGCCTTTAAAGATTTAATTAATGCTCATCACTTTTTAAGGTATTCAATCATTGTATATATTTTAAGTGTATTATTTTGTCATTTCAGGAATCACTTGTATTGCTAGAACTCTCCGGCATCATAGATGTAGATTATTTATCCAAATGTGGAGGCACTTGTAAAGTATTGGTATGTTATTAGAATGTTGCATTTAAATTCTTTTTTTGCAGAAACGTCAGAATTTACTGGTGGAAGGGAACAGTTTATTGTCGAAAGGGAGTAAGGAACATATTTGATACATGTGTTTTAGTGGGGGTTTGGCAAATTTTGGTAGCGGTATGGTGTAGCAGTCCCAAGTATGCAAATGAGCTCACTGAATACAACTGCCTGGTTTACAACCGGAACTACTTTACGGAGTAAAGTGCATATCTCATTTACATACTTAGGAGTGATACACACGACCCTTACCCAACCAAATTTTAGGGGGGGGGGGGGGGGGAGCGGAGGTTGCTAAAATTATGTGGGAGAGCAACACGTCCTCTGCGTCCCTCTGCTTCTGCCACCTATGCTTTATTGCGTTTATTCAATATTGAATTTTGCTGTATATGTATGTTTGTGCAATATGAAATATTCTCTCCATTGCTATGAAAATATTCATGTTATGATCTTATAAGCGAAACATGAAACCTGCAATATTGAAACAGCATAGAATTATTCTTGGAATAATTTTGTTTACAAACAGTTTCCAATCCAAGTGTTTAACAGTTTTCTCTAGTCCAGGATCTTCTTTGATTTAATTCTGCTCTCAAAACTTATTTTATATTAAAAAGTCTAATAAAAGCCATCTTCCCTGTTGATTATTACTTACTGAAAAGGTGTATGTTTGCTGATAAGGGTGGAAGCAAGTCACAGGAAATCAAGTCCCGCCTGAAAATGTAAAAACTCACCGTCCTGATTCCTCACCCGTCCATTAAATCCCTCTTACTATATTTAAAATATGCTAATTTAAAGTGGAGATTCAATTGAAATTGGTTTATTTTGCCAATCTGTGCAGTTTGTATTCTCTTATGCTCCCCAAATTGTTATTTTTGCCACAGATTTTCACCTCCATGTTTAACGTGTCAGGTTCACCATTTATAACCACGCATGATACAATTTCAACAAAAGATGGCGCCCCAACAATCAAAACACTTTATGTTTCAAGAAATTTGCGATCCCGGGATCCTGCCCGAAAAATAATTAGGGATCCAGTGAGCGTTATTTCTTGAGAATAACACCCCTATTGCTGATAGGATTGTTGCTCACTCGCTGGTAGCATGTTTAATTTAAGTGTCACACCGTAATTCTAATGATTCATCACTAACATACAAAAAAAATCTTTGGAAGAAAGTGCTCTAGAATTGAACTCCACTTATTAACTCTTTTTTATTTATATTATATCATCCTCAGGGCATCGAAACGGAAGAGCCTACACTACAGTTAGGTAGCCGGATATTCACTGGCCGGTACAAAGATACCACTGGAACAGCAGTCATCTTTGAAGAACAACAAGATAGTAGTAAGTGTACACTATTCTTCTTATCCCTAGAACTGTACACTTGGGATGGACCGAAGAACAGGAGGATGGGGGCAGGCCTCAAAATAAGAACAAAAATCAAAGGGTCCTCTGGACCCTTGCCTCTGAAATTCCAAGGGTCCTCACTTATTTTCAAGGGTCCAAAAACATTCATAACATAATGTGGATTCCCATATTTTAAACCCTGCTGTTAATATTAAAGTACTACATCATAGGATATGTCATCAGCAACATCTTTTGTTTAAAAAAATGCACACAATTTTCTGTATGTATTGAATTTTTGTTAAGTCATGAGGACCCCTATGATAGAAGAGTCAAGGGTCCTCACTATTTTTTAAGGGCTTTTGACCCGAGGGCCCTCCTTATTTCGAGGCCTGGATGGGGGGACCAAAATATTATATCAGCTACCCTCCGGGAATTGAACCCGGGTCGCCGGGGTGACAGGCCACTAGCACAGGCTGAAAAAGTAGGCAATACGGAAAGCTCCTTGCTGGGAAATTTGAGCATTTGGAGGGAAAATTTTGCATTTGGAGGGAAATGTTACTCTTTCATTAAGAAATGCATTCCATTTTGGAAGGAAATTTGGAATCGCTTGCCGGGCCAGTCACCCAACCACCACACCAAGAAAGAGCGCTGGGCTTCCCAGGCTAAATTTTCGCAGACCATATATACCTGGGGTTAAGTGCACCATGGGATAGAACTTGTGTGCGCGCGCCTAGAAGTGCTGCTGGTCATGTGGTACTGTGTCGTGTAGTAGTATAAGGGTTCAACAATGATGACATAGAGTGTATTTCAGCTTTCCTTCCATGAATGTGATGTGCTTTTGTAATGTACCAGAAGATCAAAGATGAATCCTGGTACTTGTGCATCAATTCTGCATCAATCACTGAAATATGCTCTAAGGTAAAGGTGAAAAAAACCTGTTCTACGGGCGAACGGATCTCTCAGGTAGGGCTGGTCGGGCGGTGGTGTTTTGTTGTGGTGTTTTTTCAACAACAAAAATGTAAAAAATTACAAAAAATATTTGGAACAATTTTTCATTTTATATATGTAACAACAAAAAAGTATTTGTCATGGTGTTTTTTCATCGCCTAAACAAATGAGGCCCAATCCAATATGCGCAAAGACCACATAATCAAGCTCCTGAAATTTAAATTTCTGATTGCCGTATACAGCCTTCCATGATCACACTGCAGCCTTTCAGCTATCAGGAAGGGTAGGGAAATCTGCTTCCTCTATTTAAGTGGATAATCATGTTCATATCTTTTCCTATTTGGCAGATGAAGAGAATTGCAACATAAAGCAGTGGCAGTACAAGTGTCACACATTCAAGAAGCTAGACATGACAAGGGCATTCATCAGACCTAAGCAGCAACAATCAGGTTAGTTTGTAAGTAGGGGTAGTTGAAAATGATCAAACATGGACATTTTCACGCTACATAAATTGTTGCTCTTTTATGCTTCTACAGCGAAAACATGGCAGTATATTTCATTTGTGCAGGATGAATTTTCAACATCACAAATTTAAAAACAAGCAAAATTGTTTGAAATCGTCAAAGTGCAAGAGATTATTTGCACCAAAAATTGTCACTTTTACAGTATATGTAAAGCAAAAAAAGATTTGTCTCAGAAACATTTGGTTTATACAAACAAAAAATCAAGTCTTTCTTTATTTTCAAAAACATAGCTAGGGGTTTGATTGATTCTCAAAAAAACAATAATTTTCCACCATTTTCAGGTATGAAAAACTTAAATAAATTGCAAAATTGACATTCTGTTTTGAGTAGTTTTAGCCTCTTCAAAAGAAGATAAGAAAATGCAAACCATTTTTGCACCTTGGCTAATCTTTTTTATATATTTTTATTTCTCACAGAAACAAAGATGGATGCACCTAGTGATGAGCCAAGCAGCTCAGGAGAACCGTCGTGAAACCAACATCGGAAGAAAGACAATTTACATCTCTTGTTAGACCAATGGGGATCAGCTTAGCAACTCAGCTGAACCATTATGAGAAGGGATGGTAATTTATCTTCTATGAGAAACGTTAACATATCTTAAATAAGATGATTGGTGATCAGCCTCACCGCAGCTCATGTGAACTATCATTACATTTTGCCATTTTCTTATGATAAAAAACAGACGTGTTTAGTAAGACCAATGTGAACCATCATGACACAAACAATTGATGGGTCTAGAGCGTAGAGACGCCAATGTTGAATAGCCTGTTAGTGTTAGCTCAGGTGAATCATCATGACAAGGAGTCAACATTTTATGTGGGAAACAGTTGACGTATCTAGAAGATCAATGGTTATCAGCGTTATAGGTCAAGCCAAACTCAAAACTGAATTACATGGAGTCATCATCTTCTTATTGAGAAACAATTGGCATGTCTATAAAGACAAAGAGGAATCAGCCTATAGTTCAGTACAGTTCCAAATTAGCACACCTCCCTCCTTACAACAGCGAATTAATATGTGTGTATGGCAAAAAATGCAAATGAAGAGATAAAAACGCATATTTCTGCTTTCAAAATGTATATGTTATAAGTATAAGTCTAATAAAAATCTACTTCCCTGTTGTTAATTTGGAAGTGATTGAATTATGGCAGCTCAGCAGCTGTACCATCATGATTTGCAGCTGACATCTTATTTAAAATAATTTATACTTCAATACATTTTAATCTACTCCAAATTGGCTAGCTTCCTTATAACTATGAAGTAACACACAGAGGAACATGGGTGTACACAAACACATGTGCATTTTGCATCATATACTTGATGCATCCGTATGCCAGAATTATGTATATATGTATGCTTGGATTATGTGTGCAGAGAGATATAATAAAACACTGCATATTTCTTACCAATTCAAAACGGACTAAACTTTTAGTGAGCAGTCATGACATGGTGCAAACTGTCTGAACAGAATGCCATAATATCTTCTTTGAGAATGCATAGAAAACCTAAAACACTATTTCTTGAGCTTTCATTTTATAAATTAAACATGGCCATAAAAATGAGTTCATTAATATTATTACAGTTTATGATATAATAAACGTGCAGAAGCTATGGTTCAAGAAAAGATCATGTTTCTTATATATTACGGAATTAATAGTTGATTATCAAGTATGTGATGTTGTTGCCATTTGCAGGATTGAGTTTGAATTGCTCAGTGCAATCACTGGAAATGACTAATAAGAAAATACAGTATGATGTATTAAATCACAACATTATTATTATTTGCTCGTGGCTATTCTGCAGTTATTTCATTCTCGATGTTTGATTGTGATGCAACATTGGGAAGCATTGACATCAATCCATTCCAAATAAAGATGTCTCACATGAATATTTGGCACTGTTTGTGTATTTCATTAGTATAATTGTATTTATGCAATAAAATAACAGATTTACTACACTATTTTCTGTGCATGGGACCAACAAAATATTGTGTAGAGATGATGGATGACAGGGGTTTGTATTTTTGAAAACTTGTTAGTTTTTCCCCTCAGGTTCTTAGTTTCTACACCATTACAAAAAAAACAATTCTCCCCTTTCCCCACTTTCTTCCTTTTATCCATTTTGTTTCCCCCTTTTCTCCCCTCGCTCTTTTTCTCCCTTTCCCCTTTTCTTTCTTCCTCTTTCTCCCTTCCCCATCTCTCTCTCTCTCTCGTTCTTACAAAATGACCCAATTTCTAACTCATTTGTCAAAAGTGTTGAGTTTTCCCCATCCTCAAAGCAGGACATTTTCAAGTATATATACCACTGGATGATTAACAATACATGTATCTCACAACTTGCATGTCACTACTAGTGGGAATGGTTATGTCTACCTTCAAATAATTTAAAAAAATGGACTTACAAAAACAGCCATTGATAGAGAGCGCATTGTATCATGAATATCAAGAATGGAAGAGCTATTCCCAACCTAAGTATAGTACCCATTTTTAAATTTAGCCACCAAATAATGTTTCAATGGGGTATATCATTTAATGTTAAAGGAATATTATGTGATCTTTTTCAAACTTTTTACACATATTTTTGACTATCAGGAAAGATATTCCCAGACTCAAATCAATCTTGACTATATTTTCTGTAGACAAATCTCATAATGAAAATCTGCTTCCATATATTTATTTTTAAAATTTTCATCATAAAAATACATTCAGTACTATTGTGTTCACTTGTGTACGATTGCGATCGTGGCCGTTAACACACGATGTCAAACCATGGAAATCCATTTATGAACCAATAAACACTTAGAAAATAAGTTGTCGGGTGCAGACCCTGACAGCTAGTTTATTTCAACCTCTTCAAACCATGATTGTAACGTAATTAGAAATCATATCGCTCTATAGCTTACAAGATCTTTACGATTCATGATCAAAATGCAAATCTGCAAGAAAATCTGCATCCAGGGTAAAAATCAAGAATAGAGGGCGTCACTTCAAAATGATCGCATAATATGCCTTTAATAAAGAAAACTGGTAAAAGTGGTCAAATCATGTAATTGTCGTCATGAAAATATGTAAGGAAAATACTTAGCAGGTCAATCAACATAAGTTAGGCCATGGTGAAATCATGGATCCTGAAAATGGAGGGTAAAAAGTCAGCGGTCCTGAAAACAGAGATGTCAAACATTAACAATCATTACAAATAGTGTTATGCCAATCAAAGAAGTGCAAAACAAGTACATTGATATGGCTGGGAGTATGGCAAGAATCAAAATACACATAGAAACCAAGGTGAATCGTCCCCATTTTTCACAAAATAATAATAATGGTAATTTATAAAGCGCCAGTATCCACTGCAAGCGACGCTCATGGCGCTTCTCTGCATAACAACCAAAATAACATAAACATGAAAGAACAAAGATGAGGAGAGTCACATCAAGCAAATGCTTCAGAGTACAAATATGTCTTCAGGTTTTTCTTAAAAATATGTACAGAGTTTGACAATTTCACATATTCAGGCAAGCTATTCCATAGTTGTGGTGCTGCAACATGAAAACTTTGCTGTCTCCACTGATGTTTTGCAAGTGTTTCCTAAATTATAAAGAAGCCCTTTTTTTGAAGAGCATAGCCCGCGATGCCCTGGAACATATGGTTGAACAAGTTCGGTTAAATAAGAGGGAGCCTTATCATGCAAGATCTTGAAAATGATAACCAACATCAACAATGACCAACTTCAACATTTGTTTTTGGCAATGGAAAAATGCACACACATGGGCTTCCTAAGAACTCTTCAAAATAGCCCCAAAAAGGTATTTTCCCCTGCTTGTATTTTGTTTGTTTGTTTGTTTGTTTTCACGGTCGGTCCGTATGGACGCACGTTTGGGTCCTGAAGGGACCAGGCTCAAGCAAAATGCTTATATACTCCCTGCCTAAAAAATCAGGGTTGGTTGGTGTAATGCAACGCTGTTGTCAATACCTCGGTTATAGGGAAGGGTATTCATTAGATTAAGTCAATAGTAAAATAGGATTGGCAACTGGTTAACATGTCAATCAGGGAAAGAGTACCCAATATTCCCACTCACACCTAGAGTAATTTTCCCCCTTTCTTGGGGGGGGGGGGGGGTTCTCACATTGAGATGGTATACGTATATGTGCCTGCCTTTTGGGGTGCGTTTTCGCAAAAAGTCCGACAGGCACATATCCTTATACGATTTTGGCAAAAGTACCCCCCCCCCCCCTGGTTTCCCCCACTCCATTTGGAAATGTGACACATACAAAATAGAGTGATTAAGTGTTTTGGATTAGTGGTTGTTTAGGAGGGAACATGTATCTCTATTCAAGCATACACTCTAAGAAAAAAGGGTTCCACTTTCAAGCATACACTCTAAGAAAAAAGGGTTCCACTTTTTCTGTCCTGTATGTAGAACCCTAAGAGCTCTTAAGGTTCTATAAGGAACTTTAAAAGTTCTATAAAGAACCTTCAAAATTTAGGTAGGCCTAAGGACTTTCTTCATGGGCTCACCACAAAGTTTAAAAGAGTGAAAAACCATTTAACAACATTAATCTTTTTTGGTTTTACATAATTATTTTTTGGCTAAAGAAACTTTTTTCAAGAACCTTCAAAGGTTCTTTACTAGTTTCCCAAAAAGGCTCTTCACTATACTTACGGTTCTACCAAGAACCATTTTCTTGGCTTAAGAACCTTTTTTAGTTCTACAGAACCCATGGGTTATCAGGACTAGAACCCAAAAAGGTTCTTTAACCAATGAAGAGCCTTTTTTGGAACCATAGTAAAGAACCTTTTTTGGAACCATAGTAAAGAACCTTTTAAGGTTCTTGGAAAAAGTTTCTTTAGCCAGAAAATAATTATGTAAAACCAAAAAAGATTGATGTTGTTAACACTGTTTTTCACTCTTTTAAATGTTGTGATGAGCCCACGAAGAAAGTCCCTAGGCCTACCTCTTTATAGAACCTTTTAAAGTTCTTTATAGAACTTTATGAGCTCTTCTTAGGGTTCTACATACAGGACAGAAAAAGGTTATAAGTGGAACCCTTTTTTCTATATGCTCGGTATTTGTTTTCAAGACTAGTAATCTTAACACTTTTACGCGGCTAATCAGAAACCTTTCCCAACTTTCATAGCCTATCTAAAGAATTACTGAACTAATTGTATATAGGAATGCTTGTACTTATTTTAATGCATTTCTCATGGTGATGCCAACTAGGGTAATGAAATTTAATTATTTTGACATTTTTAAAACATTTTGTGACATTTTGGAATGTCGTCTGCAGACCGCCGCGTGGAAAGTGTTAACATTTCAACGAGGCGCGTACCGCGGCATGTGAGCCAGGGGGGGCAGAAGTATGTCGTCGACGTCCCGACTGGCGTAAATTTTCGTAAAAGGTTGCCCCACATTTTTCAAACAAATTCGCACGGTCAAAAAATTTCGCACGTCACTAATTTTCGCACGGTCACAAAATTTCGCACGGTCACAAAATTTCGCAGCCCAAAAAGCACAACAATCAACAAATAATGCCCAATTCTCAGTGTTTTCGCCCTAGGCAATATTTTTTTCCTTATGCGAATTTTTAGCATCCCGGTGTTGCGAATTTAGCGTCCCGGTATTTGGAGCCAGGGGGGGGGCAACTTGCCCCCCCCCCTGCCCCCCGCCCCCCCCCCCCCCGGTCGGTACGCCACTGATTTCAAGTAAAGGTTATACCAACGATTCTGTTACCTTTCCAGTATTTTCTTTCTTTATTATGCCTTATGGAGTTATCCATCAAAAGACTACAGCACGTGACCCTGATTTGACTGACACCGCACGTACAATGACAAATTGCCATATTGGCATACTGATGTCCTATCCTTGCTGACGGCAAGCGTCTGCAATGCCTATGACATAGCGCCCTCTAGAATAATATATATTTTATTTTTATTTATTTATTTATTTGGAAATACACTTTTAGAACAGTGGCAAGACTAATGTGTCCTTTTAAACATAACATACAATGTTTCAAAATATATAAACAAATAAAGATAAATTATATACAAATATTTACATGATATTAAACATAAAATAGAATACGTCGCATTGATCAGTTCGTATATAGTAAAAAACACCATTGATTACATATACAAGAATGTTTTATAGCTATCTTTCGTCCAAGTTTCAGGTACTCTGGTTTTTCTGCAACTTACGCATAAATCTTTCGCCTTTTACTAAAGATTTCCGTGCAGAGGAACAAATAGATGAGTCTATAAGAATTTTTCCATGGTCGGTCGAAAGGCTGGCCAAGCAATCGATTAAAAACAGAACTAACCTTCCCACGAACTAATGTGTGATCCAAATTATAAAGATTGTGCAAGTACTTCAACGTTAATAAATGTAATTTGATATATTAACATTGTATTGTCTTACGATGAGATTAAGATGAAATTGAATGGCCACTTCCACTCGCGAACAGAATTGCTGACAACAAAGATTAATGTTACATTCTTGCCAATTACATTGCATTGGTTTTTGAATCTCAAGATAATTATTCTTTTCAGTTAAACTCTCATGCTGCAGTCAAACGCCCCATCCATCAGTTTCAAGTTGTATAGGTATGCAAAGTTAAAACTAAATGTGCTTATTTTATATGAAAAATGCTTCAAAGCATCAAACATGATGACAATTTTAAACATGAATAGTTTTCTTTCAGAATCCTTGAATTTGTTTGTTTGGTTTTTTTTCTTCAAACAAACAAGGAAGCAGACATTTTGAATAAAATCTTGAAAAGATGTGATGGTAAAAATTGTACGAAACATTTGGTAAGACGTGCGGTGACTTGCCATTAGGTCTAAAACCATTTGGTCTAATACCCATTTAGTCTAATGCCAATTGGTCTAAGACCAGTTGGGCTAAATGTCAGCTGGTCTAACATCCAATTGGTCTAATAACCATTTCGTCTTATAACCATTTTGTCTCAAACCCAGTTGGTCTAATCCCAATTGGTCTAATATGGTATAATTTCCACTTGGTCTAATATCCATTTGGTCTAATAACCATTTGGTCTAATACCCATAATGTGTAATAACCATTTCGTCTAAAACCCATTTAGTCTAATACCAATTTGTCTAAACCCAGTTGGTCAAATACCCAATTGGTCTAATATGGTATAAATGTCCACTGGCAGCGAGGGTGAAAAGGGCACATACACATACCCCTTTCCAATGCCAGTGCTCACCCCGGGCTCCATATACATAACAATGCTAAATACATAAACCCGATGATATCCTTTACTTCCTAAGATCAAAACATATTTCTTATCTTCACAATGTATACATTTATTTGTGATAAACCAGTGAGTGTCAAGTAACATTTGAATGAGTAAGTAATACGTTATCATAAATACTGCTTACGATATTCTTACATAACCTTTCAAAGTCATGTTGAAGTGCTCGCAATATACTAATATGCTCACTTTTAGTAGGAATACATTTATTGTCGATCTCATTTGCCTTATTCCATGGTTATCTCAGTCTCACTTTCGTACTGTAATATAATATGTCAGCGAAACTATCAACTGTCATAAGTCACAATATTGGGTATTTGACCAATTGGGTTTAGACCAAATGGATATTAGACCAATTGGACAATAGACTAAATGACATTTAGCCCAACTGGGTTTAGACAAATTGGTATTAGAATAAATGGGTTTTAGACGAAACGGTTATTAGACATTATTGGTATTAGACCAAATTGGTATAAGACCAAATAGATATTAGACCAAGTGGAAATTATACCATATTAGACCAATTGGCATTAGACCAATTGACTATTTGACCAACTGGGTTTAGACAAATTGGTATGAGCCTAAATGGGTTTTAGACGAAATGGTTATTAAACATTATTGGTATTAGACCAAATGGGTATTAGACCAAATGGATATTAGACCAAGTGGAAATTAAACCATATTAGACCAATTGGCATTAGACCAATTGGCTATTTGACCAACTGGGTTTAGACAAATTGGTATGAGCCTAAATGGGTTTTAGACGAAATGGTTATTAAACATTATTGGTATTAGACCAAATGGATATTAGACCAAGTGGAAATTATACCATATTAGACCAATTGGCATTAGACCAACTGGGTTTTAGACAAAATGGTTATTAGACTAAATGGTTATTAGAACAATATTTTATTTTATTTATTTTATTGTCATCGCATCCAACCGGCTGAATTGTCACAACATTACAAATTGAATACATTATTAAACAATGCAACGTCCAGGCAGCAGCTAAATCAGCGCCAAGTTGCGACATAAACAAACATGAACAAACATACATAACCCCTATATAGGGAGCACAGCACCAAGACGCTCTCCATAGACTTTACTGTTAAAAAAGGCTTACTTAAATGGCTCTAGTTTCTAAATTAGCCATAAAATTTCAATGAAATTTTGATATGTTTTACTCACAAGGGTAATCTACAACATATCTCAATATGAAGCAAACTTTCTCGTGCACTTTTTTTGCTATAAGCCGCCGCATAACAACGTAGTGATATGCCTACCTAAATTCGGTCTCCGGTCTGGATATCACCGCGTGTGTAAATCGGTCCGTGAAATTAAAATTGACCTCAAATCACCTAGTTTAAATGTCAGAACATCAACTACACATTTCAAACACAACATATTAGTGAAAAATTATATCATAAACCGTCAAAAAATAACTCTCTTTCCCGCCAAATAGGAACTATTGTCGTGATAAACTTTGAGTGATCGCGACGATAGCGTGTCGCGATACCTATTTAGGTATGTGCTCCCTTATAGAGCACAAATTTGCTCAAAATCATTCAAAATTGATATCAACTTTTTCAGCGTGAAATTTTGAACAAACTAGCCAAATAAAATTACAATTGAACAATCCGTTTTTGAAATATGATCTGATCACGGAGGCCGCATCTTCCGTAAAATCACTATTATTTTCCGTTTTTTGACTCTAGACGCGGCACGCTTTGATTTGTTAGGCCTACACTCACGAAATTCAAACTTTTTGACTCAAATCCAACTGATTTTGATTTCGACCAGTCTCTGATTATGTCGACCTAACCCACCTATAACACATCAACTGAAATAACGCCGTGTTTTTGTTTAAAAAAGAGCAACCACACACCCCCCCCCCCCCCTGTTTTTTAAACCGGACAAAGTTGGCCTATGCCATAAATACACTGCCCAGTAGATATCAAAACGCATAGATTTGGGTGAAACCCGACTTTTATTTATTGCATTGTGTAATACACCTACACTGGATCGGAGCACGCGGGAGATCGGGCACCTGGCGCTATAAGGGAGCACAGCACCAAGACGCTCTCCATAGACTTTACTGTTAAAAAAGGCTTACTTAAATGGCTCTAGTTTCTAAATTAGCCATAAAATTTCAATGAAATTTTGATATGTTTTACTCACAAGGGTAATCTACAACATATCTCAATATGAAGCAAACTTTCTCGTGCACTTTTTTTGCTATAAGCCGCCGCATAACAACGTAGTGATATGCCTACCTAAATTCGGTCTCCGGTCTGGATATCACCGCGTGTGTAAATCGGTCCGTGAAATTAAAATTGACCTCAATTCACCTAGTTTAAATGTCAGAACATCAACTACACATTTCAAACACAACATATTAGTGAAAAATTATATCATAAACCGTCAAAAAATAACTCTCTTTCCCGCCAAATAGGAACTATTGTCGTGATAAACTTTGAGTGATCGCGACGATAGCGTGTCGCGATACCTATTTAGGTATGTGCTCCCTATAGTAACCCCCTAATAGGCAATGTAGACTAAGTGCCTTGCCCAAGGACACAAACACATTGGCACCAGCGGGGCTAGAACTCACAACCTTATGATTAGGAGTCCTGCGCTATTCCACTGGACCACACGTGCTCCTCCAATTGGATTTTAGACCAACTGACATTTAGCCCAACTGGTCTTAGACCAATTGGTATTAGACTAAATGGGTATGGGACCAAATGGTTTTAGACCTAATGGCAAGTCACCGCACGTCTTACCAAATGTTTCCTACAATTTTTACCATCACATTTTTTCAAGACTTTATTCAAAATGTCTGCTTCATACGAAACATGATTATTCCTTGTTTGCACGATTCCTTGTTTGTTTGAAGAAAAAACCAAACAAACAAATTCAAAGATGTCTAAGGATTTTGAAAGAAAACTAATTGTCATCATGTTTGACGCTTTGAAGCATTTTTCATATAAAATAAGCACAATAGTTTAATACGAAATATCAAATCAACGTTGAAGTACTCACAAAATTCAACATCGACAATTTCGCTCGTTCATGGGAAGGGTTAGTTCTGTTTTTATTCAATTGCTTGGCCAGCCTTTCGACCGACCATGGAAAAATTCTTATAGACTCATCTATTTGTTCCTCTGCACGGAAATCTTTAGTAAAAGGCGAAAGATTTATGCGTAAGTTGCAGAAAAACCAGAGTACCTTCAAAATTAACGAAAGGTAGCTATAAACCATTCTTGTATATGTAATCAATGGTGTTTTTTACTATATACGAACTGATCAATGCGACGTATTCTATTTTATGTTTATCATGTAAATATTTGTATATAATTTATCTTTATTTGTTTATATATTTTGAAACATTGTATGTTATGTTGAAAAGGACACATTAGTCTTGCCACTGTTCCAAAAGTGTATGTCCAAATAGATAAATTAATTAAAATAGAATATATATTATTCTAGAGGGCGCTATGACGTATGCATTGCAGTCGCTTGCCGTCAGCAAGGATAGGACATCGGTATGCCAATATGGCAATTTGTCATTGTACGTGCCCGCGCGGTGTCAGTCAAATCAGGGTCAAATTAAAGTAACGTGCTGCAGGTTTTTTATTGGTAACTCCATAAGGCATAATAAAGAGACTAAAATACTGGAAAGGAACAGAAATGCTGTGAAGATGAAAGTACCTCAATATCTGGAGATTGTTCATGTAGCCTATCGTCTTATAAATCGTAACAATTTTTTGGACAAAATGTTAATTGGTCTTTTGTTACAACTCATGTCTTTGATTATATGTAATCCAGTGCACGACTTGAATCCGCCTGAACTGGGAGTCAGTAGCGTGTGGGGGGGGGGGGGGGGGGGGACGTGGCGTGCAGATTTTTTGACTGGGGCACACTATTTGACACCGAATTTGAAGAATGTGTGCGCGGGTGCAGCACACCGACCGCCTTGTCGCACGATGGGGGGGGGGGGGGGGGGGGGGGGGGGGCAGTTCATCGAAATGTCTTAAATCGACCCAGACTTATGTTTATCTAATATTCATAACCTGAAACCATTTTATTTATTTTAGTGGACCAAAAAGTGATTTTGTTTATACCTAAAAATTATGTTGGTGCAATTTCGGCATTTTTTTACCAAAAACTGATTTTGTTACGTTGTCACAATGTTTAAATATTGCCCGATTCTTATTCGTGTCCTCTGTTAATTCATTGCTCCGACTTTACCAGTTTTTTAAATATCTTGTTTAGTAATATTAACTTAGCTTTACTTAATTCTGTTAGTTGATCCAGTCAGTCTGACTGTCACATGCATTCGGTATTTTAGCTATCATGCAGCGCTTGCAAATTGTGCACTCTTGATTACGATCGAACTTTTTGTGTGACTACCGAGACACTATTTTGCCGACTAAGCGAATGGTTTCTTACTTTGCTCACCAGCCGACTTACAATCCGACTATAATTTCAATTTCGATTGTTCAACTCCCAACCGGGGACCTGGGAGCAATCATCTTTTTTTCAAGCCTCAAGAACCAGCTCCCCCGATTTATCATTCTCCCCGACTGATAGACCCAACCCCCATTGCGCATGCCACTATAATATCATGGACATACTATGAATTAAAGTGCGGCATAACCCCCTCGGGAGTGAATGGGCACCAAACATGCCAACACGGCTTCCAACAAGGGATTGATCAATTTCCCAGCGAGTACCCATCGATGCCAAAAGTTCATTAATTTTGTTCATCATCAAAATCAATGGGATTAGGTCTGTAGTTACTATGTATCATATAAATTATCCGATTTATCATGGTCATTTCACCTTTTCGACATAGTGCAAAAAGTGTTATTAAACAGCTTGATTGAAAGAAACAAATAATATTCTCTTCATCTCTTTTCTGCTATAATCTGTTGTACCTTTATTGTATTTTAACTGTTATTATTTATGGTTGTTCAAATCATTAATAATTCTTCATTTTAAGTCCATTTGAAAGGTAAAGAAATTCATCACACTTGAGTGATCCATGCATTGTTTTAATTTGACTGACAGGTGTTTAGGGACTTTTAAATTAGTTAATGAAATGGTATTGGGTGAATTAGAAGTGGCTTAGATTCATTTTCACAATGGAGGACGAAGTTGATGAGGTTAAAAAAAATTATATTTCATTTTTACGAATTGTGTTAAGAAACTCCACTCATGAAAAAGAAGTCTAAGCCACTGCTAATCACGACCACTTATTTATTTAAATGTCCCTCAAGTTTAGCCTCAATGACTAGCTCATACAGAAATAAAGCTTGTGATCACTCAAGTGTGACGATCCATTTTTACTCTTCAAATTGAATCACATAATGCAGGGACCCTGAAGGAACCTTGTATAACGGGCCCGGCTAGTATACAGTCCTCAAAAAAAGTAACTCACCAGGTAATAATAAAAAATACTCTTAACTCCAAAACTATAGCTCCTACGTAAAGTTATTAATGATTAAGAACGCTACATTGAAAAGGATAGAACACTTGAAGTGCATTTACCTTTTGCGGTTTGAACACGCAGGACAGTGTGATAGGTACATGTACGTATTTGTATGGGCTTCGATCAATTGAAGCATCCCAATCCTCACTTGACCTGTGAGTAATCTGCCTGTTGCTAGTCCGCAGACGAATAAAATGTTAAAGCTGGCCTACCACTTTATTAGTTTGCCACAGACGAATTCAGGTCATTCACTTGATGACTGTATAGAGAAATTGTACCCTTATCCAATTCCCAAGAGAACTGGATGCCACTGGATGTAGCTAGAAACCTAGAGTGGTAGATCCCCGGTAGATCGTCTTTAACATGAAAAACGGACTTGGGAGGCGGGCACAATTAAAGAGAAGATATTTGCTACAACTCCATAATCTATTATTATCTGGTCAGTTACGCATTAGGTCGAAAGTTAGATCTGATATATCTTTTGTTGTGCATACCGACCAAAGTCAGCCATTCTAAAACCCCCGCTATTAGATGGATGGATTCCATGATTTCACGGGTATCGTATACAGATTGAGTAACAGGTGGATATGGAGCACCCTATATATGAACCGGGAGAATAAATCGTTCCGTTGATGTAAAAATAATTGTTCAAAACAGCGCAGCTAAATAAATCGTATTTGTGATACAAATACTCTACTGAATAAAAAAGAATATGAATTCTATCATATTATTTAACAAAATAATGATATTATTAAATTCGCTATAGAATATGTCCTATAGTAATATTTATGGTAACTCCGAGTCCGCTAATTGTAATACTCTATCGATTAATTCACCAACTAGTCGTTCTTTTATTTTAAGTCAATAGACTGCAATTTGTCGGCAGTTTTTCGTCGCAACGAGAGACGCACCACGTAATTGATTTGATTGCAGTGACTGACAGCTCAACACGCTGATTCACGCTCCGTATTGACTGAAAGTGTACAGTACCGGTAGTGTGTATTAAAAAATACCCGGGTTTTGGCGTCCAGACGGTGAAAATGGATGGCGATTTCAGCCTGAATGTAGACGGAAGCCTACCGTATGTAAACGGTGTTGGAAGTGGCTTGGGTAAGGCATTTTTAATGATATTGATAGAGTAAAAGAACTCGTCGTAGTCGTATTGTTTGTGAGTGTGGGTGAAAGTGAAATTGGTTTTACGGTGTCTAGATAGATATCAGCTGTGATTCCCATGTTCCTAGAATTGCCATTAATGGAAATATCATGTAAACAGTAAGCTATTAAGTAATCTAATAGATGATTATAAGTACTTGACTTGTTAGGGCAGGATTCTAGTAGCCACTCTTAGTCTTAGTCTTAATATTATTAATATTATCACTATAATATCAGCATCGGCAGGCCTCAAATTACACGGCGGCCACGACGGCCATGGCCGTCGTGCCCCGCCAATTGGCCGCGATGCCCTCGGATCAGTAAAAAATTCACGGCCATAATGGCCGTGCCCTATTTTTAACAGAGGCCGTGTGTGCCCTTGGTTTGGCCTTGGTGCCCCAGAACATGGCCTCGGTGCCCTTCGAAATGGTATATTCTTAAGGCCAAAGTGGCCGTGCCCCTAAAATGACGAAATTTGAGGCCTGAGCATCGGTGTATGGACGGTGAATGCATTTGAGTTTGACTTGCATCGAGACTGAGGAGCAAGCGGAAAGACACAAACATTATTGTGGGAGGAGGGGGGGGGGGGGGGGGGGGAGGAGTGGTGTTGGAGAGGGGAAGGAGTGGTGTTGGAGAGGGGGAGAAGTAGTCCATGACAATATTCCATTGTTGCCATGTTAGTTGATGAGGCATGGTGAATAAGGTCATTGATTGTTCGTCATTGTGGAAAAGAGTGTAACAATCTGGTCTGATGCAGATATTTATTCCGTTGCAAGTCAGTGATGAACACCTCTTCACTACGCTATCGATGGTCAGTGGAGCGGAAAGTGATCAATCTCGCAGCTAACTCGAACCATCACAAGCTCCTCGCAATGTTTCCATTTTCACAAGTACATTATGAGGTGTATGCTGATGAATCACTTTACTTTAGTTACACTAGTCTTGTTCAATGCTTTACTTGGAGCACTTGGTGGGTTCTTTATACAATTACTATAGCATCACTCGAAAGTCGCATGTACATCAGACTATCAGTTATTCTATGGTATTACTAATCGAAGTATGGAAAGCTTGCAAAACCTAGAAGTGGAAGGTAAAAAAGTATTAGTTAAAATCCTGCAGGTCACACATGGATTACAATATTACATTACCAGTCCAATGTTCCACTGATTTTGACTTACTAATTGAAGTAAGAGAAGCTCGCCAAAAGTGGATGGTTATTAGGCCCAAGATTGGGAATTACAACAACAACAATTTTTTTAATTTTTTTTAGGATTTTCACCTTGAAAATGACTTTCAACAAAACTTTCATTACAACTTTCTGACTTTAATCATATCAGCTGTGATGATAGAACATGATTGCATTATTACTTGGGTATCAAAAATAATCATACTTGGAATTAAATGCAGAGTCCTAGATATAATGGTGTGTAATGGGTTGGAATTGGTTGCAACCACTTTGTTCAAAATAAAGAAAATAAAAGATAATTAATAATTAATAATTAAAAAGTCACCTCGTCCCTTTTTTTAAACCTCCAACAGGAAACTCAAAATTGATTGTGAAGGGGCCTTATATTAGTTCAAATCCCGCAGATCACATGCATGTTTGTAATACAATACAGGTCCAATCTCATGTTCCGCTGATATTGTTCCAAGTTTACTGTACTCTATCCTATCCATCCATTCATATCTTCTTGAGGATGATATGATGTAATGACCATTAGGCCTAATAAACAGTCCATGCAAGCACCCTATGTGTTGGGCATTCATACATAACTAAATGTCATTTGTCCCAACAGGACCAAGTGTGTTTTCCCAGTTCCACAAAAGATGAATTGAGTCTTCTAGAGCTGGTTTTCCATTGAAACAAAACAACCATTTAAAGAAAGAAACACATTCTTCAAAAGTATAATTTATTAGGTCTATAATGGCTATAATTGCAATTTACAATTGAGATTGAGAAGACCCTGTTACATCAGGCCATAAATTGAAGATCAATAATCCACCACTTGATGGGTATTCATATTCACTTCAGTTCAAGTGATGTAATGTATTTATTTATTTATTTTTTATTTATTTTATTTATTTATTTATTTGAACATACACTTTTACAACAGTGGCACCCGTCTACCCGACGGTGCGTTCATATATACATACAATAATTGACAAAGAAACGAAAGAACATTAATAATTATTATATAGTCATGTATACAATAGTTTCTAGACTCACTTTGAGTTCATAATATTACATCTAACAGCCCACGCGCGGTTTAAGGTATGATTTGCAGAATTGGTCAAGGATAACATATGCAGAACGGGCATCTTTAGCGTGTCTGTAAGGCGTGGTGATATTAATTGGACAACCGAGCATTATATACAATTTTGAGTCCAGATTACTGATAATAAATTCCAGCCAAACATCACTAAAACCATTGTTGCATAGATTATTTTTCGAGTTTGAGATATTCCTCGACCCTTATCTCATTTAGTGATCTACATGTAAATAAGAAATGTCTTAAGTCTTCCATTGAATCATCCTTACAAAGCATACATTTACCATCCTTATTATTTGAAGACCATTTGCGTATTCTATGTTCCAATGGAAGCGTGTTTGATCGCGCTTTGAATTTTAGACTACAACCAAAGAAATCAGTTTTGTCTAAAAGATAGTCTTCCAATTGAACGGTGTTTTTAAACTGCAAATAGTCGCTAAGAGAAGATTTTCCCCTAACACTGTTACTCCATACTTTGTGACAGACAATCTTATTAATGCGCTTAAATGTGTTGACCCAGCGTGGACTTGTGGGGGCGTCATTAATAATGTATTCCATGTCGCATCTTTTAAGCGTATCTCTAATCGACGACAACCATTTGTACCTGATATGGTCCATGTCGCAGTTTAGATTCATTAGAGCATTTAACATAAGTTTTGGCCAACGGTGCATCTCTAGATTAGAGAGTCGTGCAAGATACTTCATTCTGTGAACTTCTTGAAGGGAGGCGATGGGGTTCCATCCCAAGTCGCCATAGAGGGCTACGCCTGGCGTGTTACGGGGTGCCTTCAAGATATATCTTGCCATTTGTAGCTGTATTGATTGTCTCATTTGTGTGGAAAGAAATGTTGAGTAAAGAGCTTTGATTTGTGTCACCATTGTTACCTTATTGATTAAGGTTCAGACCTTATTGCTCATTGTGTAGATATTCAACCTAGAGAGGCCCAACTGCTGAATCTAACAAACCAATTTAGCCCAAACACAAATCTAGCCCAAATAGTATATATTATGCTTGTTTCTAAATCCTGGACTTGTTTTAAATCTAGCATCATTTTCATAGATGTTGCATTCAACAGTTGCCCCAAGAAACTTTACAAAAGTACCGTAATGCCTTTTTTTAAATAGTTTGAAGAAAAAAAATCACAGCGGTAGACTTTTTAGACTCGGTATTACCTGACGTTAACATTATTTGTCTTCCAACCATTCCATGCTAGCACAGCCCACAAGGGTGGCTTGACAGAAAACATGGTAGCATTATGCACAATTCTATTTAAATGCAAAAATACCAGAAATTATTATTTTTCTTCAAATTGTTATTATTTATTCAATTGATTGATTTTTTTGGGGGATGGGCCAAATATATTTCCATTTAAAAATTAAATTACAAAATAATATTATTTTTTAAGATTTTTGCTGGCTGCATATTAATATTTCTTTTCATGATTACATAAATAACCAAGTAGAATTTAACTGTTATTTGTGATTTACACACTGATTATTCGACAAATCAGCAATCCCCTTTCAAAATATAATGACCATTTGGCCTATATATATAAGAGAACATGATTGGTATAGTATGATTTTATTATGAATGAATGAATCAATATAAATATAAATTGTCCATGCAGCTATTGATTTCCTTTTAGATAACCTAGATATTAATGCCTGTGATGCCCCCCCCCCAAAAAAAAAATGACAAACTCTATGCATATTAACCAAAATAGTTTGTTATGCCCCCCCCCCCCCCCCCCCCCCCCCCCCGATCACGACCTGTCCCCTCTGAGGCCCCACCGCCAATTTAAGACTCTAGTTGTAATGACACCAAACCACAAATGTGGTGTGGTGGGTGGGGGGAGGAGTGGCAAACAAGGGGGAAAACATCAACATATGTACCAAATTCAGTTTATTCCCGGGGGGAGGGGGCACTGACATTGGAAAAGGGTATAGGTATGTGTCGCGCTGAAGACCTCCTTTTTCACCCTCTGCTGCTAGCTCTTATGACCCTCCTTTTGAGCCTGCATCAGTTCTTAATTTTATTGAAAATTCAAAAATCGCGCATTTTGCGTTCCAAAGCCCCAATTCTTTGAAAATTTTGCATTCTAAACCCCCCTCCCAATTTTTTTTTTTTGCGTTCTTGCTAATCAAAATTTAACTATAGGCCAGTTCTCAAGACCTACTTTTTGAAAAAAATCAGTTCCTAAGACCCTATTTTCCGTCATAAAATCCACTCAGTTCAGTCCTGTGCGGCACACCCCTACCCAAAAAAAGTTGAGTGCTTCATATCATGTGGTCAGCACATGGAACGTCTATTTACTCACTCCCATTCTTTGCTGAATAGGATGAAATTCTTTATGGAAGATGTACCTTTAGATGGTATTAGTACTTTTTTCCTATCTAAAGTTGCTTCATTTTGACACCCTGTTCCTGGCAATGGCAGATTGTAATTGGTTCATCACGTACATGTACAACTAAACAAGATGTCATTATAATAATGCAAAGCATTGTGCAGTGGTAAGTGTATTTTGAATAGCTGGTAGTTTTTAATACCATTCTAATCAGATACAATGTTCATCCAGCTGTAATTAATCACCTTTTGACACAATTTTGTAATTTTGCAAAAATAGATTACATTTTCAAATAGGAGTGATTGTGCAGTAATGGTAAACATTTTCGGGGGGGGGGGGGGGGGGGGGGGGGCACACTGACATTTGAAAGGGGTATTATAGGGTATATGCTGCCCTGAAAACCACCTTTTTACCCTCTTTTGGAGCCTGCATCAGCTCTTTAAGACCCTGTTTTTATTGGAAATTCTAAAAACGTGAACATTTGCATTCCAAAACCCAATTTTGTTAAAAATGTGCGTTCTAAAACCTTTTTAAAATTTAAAATTGGGTGTTCTTACTAAACAAAGGGGGAGGGGGTCAGTTCTTAAGACCCTACTTTTTGGAGAAAATGATTTCTCAAGACCCTATTTTTCATAAAAAATCTGCTCAGCTCCGAAGCCTCCATTTGTTAGACCCTGGATGGCACACCCTACCCAAACGTAAGTTGAATGATGTCTTCCTCTGATGATTTAGGTCATATATAGAGACATTTATACTTAACCCGATGTTATAGGTATAAAGGGTTTCAAGGGAACAACAACTAGGTCTGTAACTCGAGAAATCTGTACAAAATTGAGGGTAAATCCCCCAAAATCAATGGTTTCTAGTGTGGTAAATGTTGTGTATTTGTATTTTTGAGAAGGGAAAGATACAAATGTACATGTTCTTACAGTCATGCTGACCAGTTTTCTCTCCACAATGATACCATGACTCAATGATGCACTCTTATTAGATAGATAGATCTCATCTCATTGATGAGATGACTCGCTCATAGTCTAGTATGGTTCACACACACATGCGGGCGTGGCCTTGGGAGTGCCGTACTGCTGCGTAACAATACAATCATCACCGTATACTGCTTACAATACAATCATCATCACTAACATGTACAATTCACTGAATACAATTGTTCGCTATTTAAATTAAAATGCAATGTTAACTGTGTTATGATGTCGGGTCACTGTCCGGAAAAGGGCTTAGAAAAAAGGCAATATAACGGTAATAAAAAGTTGGTTCTGATGATAGTGGGGTAAATCATTATGGTGAAAATGAAAAATGACTGAAAAATTCTTTTTCAATAAAAGCATTACCAGAAATGATAAAAATGATTATAATTTATAAAATAATAAATGTAATGTAATTAACATAGAATTATATATGTATAAATAATAGTTTTAAAGCACTGTATTTAGCCCAACGGGCATAATTCAGTAGACATATAAACCTTATGTAATTATTTCCGAACCTCGTCAGTGGGAAAATTAGTGGGATGATTAGGGTGGCTGGCATTGATTGGAGGATTTGATGTCTTCACAGGCAAGTCTCGAAGTAATAAAGTAGGCCTAATTGCTGTATAATAATTTGTCGCTAAACAAGAGTGGCAATTACTTGACATAATAGTTGTGTGAGATTGGAACGTTCTTATCATCGCTTCAATGTTATTATCTCTGTTTTGTCAACATCAATGTTTGACATGCACTTATCTACTGTAAACTAAGAAATATTATTGGTGAAATATGTTCACAAATTTTCATAGTAAGTTCATTGTTTAGTCATGATATTTATAAAATGCCGCAGCATAAGTAAGTGTATAATTATTCTTAGCTTATATATGGGTAATAGATTTGGTAGAAATATTGATGTTGCCTATGTCACGGTGGGAAAATATTGTAGTGGGTAATTAATTTACACAACAAAATAATTAATTTAGTGAAGTCCTCTGCAATCAGTTCACTTTGAAATCAATTCACTTGTATTGATTTACTATAAAAGTGTACATTTTCGCGCGTGTACATTTTCGCGCTTCACACATTTTGAACCATTTTGCTTGTTTTTATTTCGAGATTTTGAGCTTCCTAACATAGACCTACATACAAAATGATTATATTAGGGTGTTTTATTTTTGCGCTTGCTGATTTTAGCGCGAAAATCGTGAAAATAAATGTAGCGCGAAAATGTCCACTTTTACACTACTTGCATCTTGCGTTCAATTTTGTAATGCTAGAAATAATTATTTATGTTGCAGTTGCACTTGTCAAAATGTCACGGTTGGTTAATATCATAGTGGGTAATTAGATGTATCCAACAAAATTATTATAATTGAGTTCAGTCCAATGCAATCGATTCACTGTACAATCAACTCGTTTGTATTGATTTACTTGCATTTTGCATGCATTTATAAGAAGACGCGAATATCCGATTTTAGACGATAATTTTGTGTTTTTTATTTAATAATAATGTGTCCAAGTAGGATCTGATAAAGCATTTGTTTAGACAAAAAATTTTTAAATACTTTGTCTCAGTGCCTTTGGGCTAAAAGCTAATGTGCTATGCGATTTTTAATTTTTTTACCAAATTAAGCTATGTCCTAGCGATTTTGTTTTGATTTTGTTTTTTATCAAAATCAAAAATAGTCAATAGTTATGCTTTTGTCTTTTTAATAAAAGTAATTAAAGGTATATTATGTGATCTTTCCAGGGAACGCCCTCAACATCGAAAAAAAATAGAAAGCAGATTTTCTTGCAGATTTACATTTCTGATCATAAATCATGCATACATTCCAAGTTACAGGGCGATACGATCTTAATTACTTCAAATCATGGTTTAGAGTGAAAATAAACTGTCAGAATCTGGGACACTTTATATTTTTCACTCTAAATTCACTCTAAAACCATGATTTTGAGGTAATTAGGAATCGTATCGCTCTGTAACTTGGAATGTATGTATGATTTATGATCGGAAATGTAAATCTGCAAGAAAATCTACTTTCTAAAAAAAATAATGAATAGAGGGCGCCCTCTGGAAAAGATCACATAATATGCCTTAACTTCACAAAGTAGTTGAATGTGTGTTCTCAGTCACAAGGTTGCCAAGTATCACCGAAACTCACTAGTGCTTTTTAATCAAAAAAAGAAGAAAAAATCAACAAAAGGCTGACGTGCTTAGCGCTATGCGCGAAATCTCATTCTAAAAGCAATGCGCGCGGGCCGCTAAGACAAAGTATTACTTCTTTTTTTTGCCTTACCCTGCCATTTTTTGACAACCAGTGCAATATATTTTTGTGCATCAAGGCCTATGTTTCATTGTAACCTTATCACCTGTAAACAACCCATCCCAAGTGAAACCTATGCCGGCAGGCCCCTCCCCTCAACCCCCCCTAGACTGGGTCCCTTTTGAGCATCCTTGCAATAGCCGTGTCTAAAATAGGGCAGACATGAAAGATCGAGTCTACACCCCCCCCCTCGTCCTCCTTAGTCTAGTAGTTTTGTTTTTCGTAAGCTCAACTAAGGTGGCATACACACCTATGCAATTGACATGGATTCAATTCCTGGGGCTACCAAGGAGCTGCTTCCCCTAATATAGGCCCATTCCAATATAAATATGTTTTTAATATATTTGTGCAGTACTGGTCAGATTTAGAAAAATAACTATTATTAAGAGCTATTACCATTTTCATATGGTTAGAAGAGAAAGGTCATTTATTATTCTATTACTTGTAATTGAATACAAGCAGTGTCCTATGTTGACATCCCTCCTTTGTTAGAAGAATCAACAAGCAATCGAATAAAATAATTGCAACTGTTTTGTGCGCTATTGTGCTCATTATGTTGGTCAGTGGCTCGTTTAATTTGGGTCGTGTTTAGCCAGAGGTTGCGAATATCATGAATTTAATGCAAATTGGGCTATCTGTACAGACCGGAAGGTCCTTCAGAGTTGCAATTTTGCAAATTGGGCACGTTTGTTCTCCTTTCAAGCTACTTCAGGTCTCATGCACTCATTCAATGCAATTGGTAAGAAATTATTTGGGCTACATTCATCAAAGAATGGGACTACTTGGGACAATAATTGGGCTACTTTTGTGTATCATATTTAGCAACACTGGTTAAACCCATGGTTGCTCGAGGCAGCTGCTGGGTACTCATACGGAAAGTTTAATAATACCTTAATATTGAAATACAATGATGTTTAACAGAGTGGTAAATGTTTACATTATTAATACAAAGTG
>CM069441.1:98235532-98344991 GCA_035610835.1 Ophiura sarsii | reverse complement strand
AGTAATTAGTTTTGATGTACCGTAACTAGTAGTTTGTAACATGTGATCAAGTGAAGTGAAGCTTCCATTCGCTCTTTGTACGGATCCGCCATTTGCGAGGAGAGCCTCAACTGGAATTGGATTGAATGAAAGTGTTGCACCATTTCACAATGTCTCACTGCATGACCAGTCATATTGTGCAGAGAGTCGAACTAGTTACTTATTGTTATGGAATAGTCCTATTCAATGCGGTACCAGTTCCAAGCCCCCCCCCCCCTCGCAAATGGCGGACTATGCAAGGGGAATTCACTCGATGCAGGATGTTTTCAGATGCCACTATTTGGGCCATTTGGTATAATAGACATGTATTTGTTGGATATGACGCATGGGTTTCAATTTTTTTTCTTCAAAATGTCATTGTTAGGTCCATTTTTAATAAATAATAAGACCCGGGCAATACATAATGTCAAAGAAGACGTCCAATGTCCTATATCAGTAGCTTTATAGCTCAAAGTTCCAGTAGGGTTTAATTTTAAATGTTATGATTGGACTCAAGGATGTGTCAACAGACCTAATGATCACTTGATCGTGGGAGGGGCAATTAGCATCGGGTGGGGGCAGGGGGGGGGGGGGGAGGGGGGGGGAGGGGAGAGGGGGGGGGGGGGAGGGGAGGTGTGTGGGGTTCAATTAGCCATGGTCGGGTCAAAGCTCATCCAGGGGTCATATCTTTTAGGATTTCTGTGGGAGGGGAAAGATGAAATGCAGAGAAATAGTTGAATAGTAGAATCTAGTAGAATAGATTGAATTAAGGTTGACAATGGTAATTTGGAATTGCATAGGTGGGGTAGGGGGGGTGAAGATACCATGCGAGGGGTCTATTATATCAAGCGTGTGCAACCTGCGGCCCGCGGGCCACATGCGGCCCGCCGATCTCTAATCTGCGGCCCGCGAAGCAATCCTAAAATTCCAAATGATGCGGCCCCGTTTTAAACGGAACTCCCTAGTTTTACACAAATGGCGGATTGATTTGGTGGTGTGCTCCCTTATATTAGTAGGGTGACGCGCTGCATTAAGTAAATATAACCCAAGGTGTGATTGCGTGATAAAATTCTTGGTTAAATGGCGCCTGCAGCAGGCTAAAGCGAGTAAAAAGAGGAAATTACACGAAGAGAAGCGGATATTCCATGAGCAATGGACTTCCCCTCTCCCTATTACTCCTCCTCCGGACGTGTTTTGGAATGTTTGACAATCGCTGCGGCCCGTGAATAGATCTCAAAATCGCATGCGGCCCATGTGGTAGAAAAGGTTGCACATGCTTGATTTATATCATCCGTGTATTGTATCAAGTGTTATTAGACAGTGTCACCTCACTATTGATCAGTATAAGTATTAGGTGCAAAGCAAAAAACTTGAAGGGGAAATGTGTTTCTAATCTTGGATAGAGCACTTTGGCTGTATTTATGCACCTACCTGTGGTAAATGTTCAAACAGATGGATCGGTCTTAGTATGAATGTAAATATGAATTGTATGTTATTTTATATTGCTATTTTACAGATGAACAAAAAGAGAGTATTTCTGACAAGCCCATAGAAGGTAAATTGTGTGGTAAAAGGAACACTAAAACCTGTTTGTTTTTCTTTCACTCTCGCAAAGAAATTACACAAGGATCCATTTTATCTTTCTTTATGTTTGATTTAACTAATAGATCATCTTTTTTCTTGTAACAATTCATCTACAATTTACACTTTAAGGGCTGGAACAAAAATGTTCACTTTGAATTCACTTACTAACCATGGGAAGATTGATGTATATATTTTGCTGTACGGTACTAACACTCAAACTTGTTTTAATTATCTTATTTTTATCCCCCTGGTTTGTAAAATCAGAAGGGGATTTTGTCATCATGTAATGTGCGTCGTAGGGGGGGGGGGGGGGGTGGGTGTGCGTGTGTGCCTTTTGGTTAGCCTTTTTCCGAATGCTGTATCTTTTGAACGGCCTTTTTCCGAATGCTGTATCTTATGGACGGATTGACTTCAAACTTTCAGCGATAGGTAGGCCATGGTCAAAAGATGTGCTGCTTGTTTAGAGGGCTAATTTGCATAGGTCATCTGAGGTCAAAGGTCATCCAGAGGTCAAATCGTAAAAGTTGCCCGATTGACGTCAAACTTGGAGAAGAGAAACATGAACGCCGAGTGATTATTTTTTTGGGTCTAATTTGCATAGGTCATCTGAGGTCAAAGGTCATCCAGGGGTCAAATCGTAAAAGTTGCCTGATTGACTTCAAACTTGGAGAAAAGAAACATGAACACCAGGTGAACATGTTTAAAATAAATTAGAGGTCATCTGAGGTCAAAAGTCATCCAGAGGTCAAATCGTAAAAGTTGCCCGATTGACGTCAAACTTGGAGACAAGAAACATGAACACCGGGGGAACATGTCTAAAATAAATTAGAGGTCATTAAAGGTCAACCAAGGTCAAAGGTCAACAAGGGGTTAAATTGTGCAATGAACACCGGGGGAACATGGCAAAAAATAATTAGAGGTCATCCGAGGTCAAAGGTCATCCAGAGGTCAAACTTGGAGTAAAGAAACTGAACACCGGGTGAACATGTCTAAAATTAATTAGAGGTCATCCAAGGTCAACAGTTATTAGAGGTCATCCAAGGTCAAAGGTCACCAAGGGGTTACATCGTGCAATGAACACCAAGGGAACATGTCAAAAATAATTATTAGAGGTCATCTAAGGTCATCTGAGGTCAAAGGTCATCTAGAGGTCAAATCATTAAAGTTGCCCAATTGACCTCAAACTTGGAGAAAAGAAACATGAATACCGGGTGAACATGACCCATATGACCTTTGACCTCATTTAGTTGATCTCCCAGCCAGGGGAATTCGCAAGTCGTGACTTGCAGTATTTTTTTCATTTAAATCTTAATAATAATAATAATAATAATAATAATGCATTTATAATGCGCCATCTATCTAGACAACCTATTCCGAGGCGCAAACATTAAAACAAATAAAAACAAACAGTTAAAATATAAAAACAATTACATAAGTCAATCAGTCAAATCATAAGCAATCTTAAACAGATGAGTTTTTAAAGTCTTTTTGAAACCATCAAGTGAATCATAGAATCGAAGATCTGAAGGAAGTGAGTTCCACAGTTTAAGATGTTCTTAGATCATGGCATCATTTGTACTATTATTAACTTCACTAAAAAGGATATCTGAGATTTACTCATTGATACTGTAGTCACCCTCATTAAGTAAAAATAATAACTGTTTCAAGTTATTTCATTGATTCTGTTGTCGTCTTCCCCGTGCTATGTTTTTGTGTAGATCGGGGTAGGGGGACAAAGTATGATTTTTGTACCCAACAAACAATCGCGAAACCCACCCGCATTCGACCCCCGGACCATTCGCACACCACCATCGCGTACCTATTCACTGAGCTAAGCTCCCAAGGCTGCCCAGGGTAGCGATTTCGTACCCACATATAAGCTCTGACGATGGGGCATCAATGCCATCTCATGAGCGCGTGTGTTTAGGAATTGTGTATTTATTATTTTATATTGATATTTTTCAGATGAAAGAAAAGAGAGTATTTCTTCTGACACGCCAGTAGAAGGTAAATTGTGTGGGACACAGAACACTAATAAAACCTTGATGGAACACTAATAATATCTCATCTTTCTCTATTCACACCAATCGGACAAATGAACCAAACTTTTTAAACCGTGGATTCATGATCACTAATACTGTAAAAGCTGAAATTTTCGGGGTGGTTTTATTTTCGCGAAAATATTGTTTTCAACATTCTTGCAGTGCATCCAGAAGGTCGCCCGCAAAAAAACCAATTCGCGAAATGTCTATGATATCAAAATGCGCGAAAATATCTTTACGCGAAAATATTGGCTTTTACAGTAGTTAGGACAATTGTTGTTTATATTTTGATGAACTAACTCTCAAACTTGTTTTAATTGCTTTTATTTGAAACTCAAGTATGCAGCATTCACCCTTTAACTCCCAGTCTTCAGCCTTGCCCCCTCTTATCCCACATTAACATGACGTAAACTCTTTATCTACATAGCATTTACCCCCCTGACACCCTCCCTTTTGAAAATCCTGGCACTACCTCTAGTTACACACAACCCCAAAACAACCTTGCCCTAAAAACAATGAAAACAATGTTATTCAATATTTTATTTAATACATCAAGTAATTAAACAAAAATATGCTCAACATCTTAAGTTATAAATTTTGATTTCACCCTGTTCAAATTTGGTATCATATGAATTCGACAGCATTGCGCTACCTTGTTGTCGCCGTGCAATTTTAGGCATAATTCTGTTATACCCTACAGCAAGCATGTGCAACCTTTTCTACCACGTGGGCCGCATTGTGATTTTGAGATCCATTCACGGGCCGCAGTGAATGTCAAACATTCCAAAACACATCCGGATACCCGCTTCTCTTCGCCATTTTAACCAGGGATTTTAATACGCAATCACAAGTTTGTTTTGATGAAATAAATGCGCGCATAGCGTGCGAAAATTTTCGACTTTACACTTATTTTTGCTATGATTGAGGTACATTTCTGCTTTAAACAAGTTTCTACCAAAAGAAAATCCATTTGGGGTACACATGCGCAAGTAGCGCGCGAAACAATTAGGTCTGTGCACTTTTGACCATCATAATTCCATGATTCCTCTTGTCTAATTAACCGACAGTGCCAATCTCAACCGACACGTCAATATGGGGGGAAATTAGCCCCCTCACCCCCCTCTGGCTAAATCAATTCGCCATTAGTGTAACCTAGGGAGTTCCGGTTAAAATGGGCCGCATCAATGGGAATTTTGGGATTGCTTCGCGGGCCGCAGATTAGAGGCCGGCGGGCCGCATTTGCACACGCTTGCCCTACAGTACACACCTACATCGGTAGTATGCGTCGTTCTTAAAAATCATGCACTATGAATACCTCTGTGAAGGGTATAACAGAATTACTCCCAATTTTACATAGTTAGAGATATGAAGCATTTAAATGGTGGCGTGACTTTTGTGACACCCTGTACATCCTTTCTTTCTCTCTCCCCTTTCTTCTTTCTCTCTCTTCCTTTCTTTTGTGGCAAAGTTGTCACGCTACACTGTTAATCATTATCATCAGACAGATAATGCACCTTGTACACAAAATGTGTGTGTGTGTGTGTCCTATCATCAGCAGTCCGCATCTCCATCAGCAATGTCTTCAGCTCTGCTGTATATCGTGTGTTCATCATTTTTGCTGTGAATTTTCAATAGTAGGACTAGGAATTGTGTATTTATTATTTCACATTGCTATTTTTCAGATGAAAGAAAAGAGAGTATTTCTCCTGACAAGCCCGTAGAAGGTAAATTGTGTGGTAAAAGGAACACTAATCCCTACTTGTGCTGGTTCGACTCTCTCACCAGTCACTATCACAAGGAATAATACAAGGCTCCGGCTCCATGAGTTTGTTGTGACTAATAATACATCTTTTTTTCTTCAAACTTTCTGTTTAATCTAACATTCAACATACTTTTTTCTTTCCTTTTTGTGTTGAGATATACACTTTTTTCTTTCCTTCTAATTTCAAATATGGACAATTTTGCATTGAATACTTTAATTCCACTATGTGCCTGCGAGTTGGTCATAATATGTTTAACAGCAAGAACTAGACCATTTCTATTTCTTGTAGTTTTGGGGTTCCAAATGTAGCATAAATGTATGCCTTGTAATTGTACTGAAGGAGAGAATTAACCCGAATGACTTTTGCTCCTAAGATTTCAGGTCAGCACCATCATGGAATGCTGTTCCAGCCTGATTTAGAAAAACATCACACCCAATAAAAAAAATGCCATTCATCTTTATTGTTTTAAATGTTGATGTTTCTTTAAATAAAAAAATTAAAGAAGGTTGATATTTCTTTAAATATAACATGTAAAGAAATTTAAAGTAACATTTGCTAATGTTTCAAGGATACAAACTTTAAAGACAAGAATACCTGATTTAAAAACATCTCCAGGTTAGTAGGTAATTATGTTTTCTATCATCTTAGAAAAGAGTATTCTGATGGGGATAAGTATAGCATAGTGCTTTGTTGGTAGGGTAACAAAAACCCAAAATCCATGTTCTTTGGGCGAACAGACCTCATCTCCGGTAGGGTAGGCTGGGCATTTTATTTTTTTATTTTCTTGAAAATGTTGGTAAATTTGCAACATTTTCAACAACAAAAAATTAAAAATTGAAAATGTCAAAACATTGTCCAAAAAAAAGACCTCATCTTCGGTAGGGTCGGCCGGGCATTTAATTCGTTATTTTCTTTAAATGTTGGTAAATTTGCAACAATTTACAACATTGTCAACAAAAAATTTAAAAAGTAAAAATGTCCAAACATTGTCAAACAAAATTACATAAAATATGTAAACACAAATTCTCAAATTCAAAAAAAGAATGGCTTGGTCGGGCCTGGCCCATAGAAGTAAAATCATTTTTATTATTTGATTAATAAATCCGTTTTCCTCATAAACTTTCTATTTCACCTAACAGTAACATTCAACACTTATTTTTGATACCTTTTGAATTTAAATATTGAAAAATTTGGCATTAAACATGAATATCATGTTGTGTCTGAAAGTTAGTCGCATTGTTTTTAGTAGCAGGAACTAGAACCTGTGAAATTATTTGATTTGTTAATTTTCAATATTAAAATGGCCCCTTACAACATTTTAGATCTGATATTGAGTATGATAAGGCAAAGAAAAAAAACCTTATTTTACGAGCCTGACAGACTCACTTTTTTAGATATTTTTTTCTCAAATCATGTAAAATCAGCCGTTTTTTGGCCAAAAAAAATGTAGACAAAATTGTTTCACAATTAAAAAAAAAATTCTGATTTTTGCAGATTTTGGTGACATTTTAGATAACATAATCAATTTAAAACCGACCCACCGACCCTACTTGACAGGTCCGTCCGCCCTTAAAACAGGGGTTGTTTTCGGGGTTGTTTTTACGTCGCCTAACCATCACATTTTCAGCAATATAAACAAATATTTCAAAAATTGCAAAAAAGAAATTCAAAAATTGCAAAATACGTATGATAAGGCGAGGGAAAAAAACCCTTGTTTTCGGGCCCGACTGACCCACCTTTTTTTTTAGATACTTTTTTGGCCGAAAATATGTCGAAAAAAATTGTTTCACAATTTTTTAAACAAATTTTCTGATTTTTGCAGATTTTGGTGACATTTTTTTAAAAATAGGCCGACCGACCGACCCTACTTGACAGGTCCGTTTGCCCATAAAACAAGGTGTTTTTTCCCGCTTATAACCAACACATTTTCAGCAATATAAAAATTGCAAAAATATTTCCAAAAATTTCCCCCCAAAATATTGAAAATTGAGAAAATTATATTAAAAAAAGGTTGTGAAGTGAATTATCCTAATATTACTGATACCACACTATAAATTAGGTTAATTGTTTCATGGGCACATTTGAAATTAATTTTGGCCTCAATCATTAGAACCAGTGGAATGATTTCACTCATATTTTGAGACACGAAAGTTTGTGGCTGAAAATGGGGAACTTGGGAACCTGGTTCCCGGAAAATGTTTGACTCGGAAGGGAACTTTTGACTTTGTAGGTACATTTTAGGTATAAGATGCAGAAATACATAAGAATATATTTTCATGAAGGGAAATTTTAAATAAAATTATGTTCCCAGGAAATTTGCATTTTTTTCTGGCCCGGCGAAAGTTATTTATTACATGTCTTCACGTAGAATAGAAAACACCATGTGGGAAAAACGGGGTCACACACCTCGTCACCTTTAATATATACATATCATACTTTAACATTTCAGATTGAAACATATGCTTGATGTGAGTGCACTTCCAATCATGTAGCATTAACCCCTGCTGGAAGCAATCTATGACTAATCATCTACCTTTTAAAACAAAAGGTGAATGGCATTATTTTTTTAAATCAAATAGTTGATTTTCATGCTATCGATATTTGATAATATAATGGGAACTTTCTTTTGGTTTGAGAGTGTACTTTTGGAAAGTGTACTTTTGGCCAATTGATACTTAACATTATCTAAAATTGAAAGACGTAACTCGCTTTTTGGTTATATTGAGTTAAAAGCATTAATAAAATCCTCGTTATCCAAAGATTCTAAGGACCAAAAAGACTTACAGGAACTGAAAAAATGGCCCCATTGGAGTTACAGCAGTTCTTAAACTGTCACTGGTTACAGCCAGGGCAGTTTTTACACCAAACTCAATGGAACACAAAATATCAAAACTCATTTTTCTCAGCATGTCCTTTTTTGAGTTACATCTTTCTGGTTGGTTGTCAAACCTCCAAATCCATCAAATAGTTTTTCTCAAGGAAAATGTAACTTTGAAAAATGATAATTTGACCTGAAAGATGGTGAGATTTTATGAATTCAGAAATGATGATATAAAAAAATGATGCAATTCACCACCTATTGTTTCTTCTGATTGATATATATTTCATATTCTTTCCATTTTTAACACCCAATTTAAACCTAATTCATAGTTTACAAAGACACTATTTTCTTTGTATGATGAGTAGACTACACTCAATCATTTTGTGCTTCTTTCTTAGAAAATAGAGAGAGAGAGATAGACTTGGCTTGAGTGAGTCACACTGTCTGTATAGGTTGCATCTTGATGTGAGGGTTGCAAAGCCGCCAACTCTGCTGATGCTCTGAATCTGAAAATCAATTTTCCAATGTGCTGATTATTACATTGAAAACTCTGCCTGATATAGACAGTGAAAAACCCCAACCAACCCTGTTCAACGAACCAACCCATTTTCTTTAATTTTATAATTTATTTTTACAATTCTTGAAAATGTCTCCTTTTTTTTTGAAATTTTGGAATAAATTTGAGAAATTTTGGAAATATTTGAAAACTGTTGAAAATTCACTAAAATGTTCATGTTCATGATATTTTGAGAAAATAATTCTAAAACACCTACAAATCCCGCCTGACTGATCTACACTAACTTATAGGTCCATTCACAGAACAGGGGTGGAGGGTCCGTTGCCTTATGGACATTCCCTGTTACTATGTTATATAATGTCATGATCATTTTAAGTTGCGCAAATACTCTCTGATTGCACGATCTGATCAAATGCTGCCAGCCCTGGTTTTATCAGTCAGTACACCAAATTTCCCAGTTAATGTTGTTGTTATTGTTTGTCTGAAAAGAAGTATAAATGTCAAATATGGATTTATTAGGCCCTAAAATGTTCTAACAAAAATCAATTTCATTAAAAAAAGTGTTACACAGACAGGTTCTTTTCATGTGATATTTTATGCTACACATGTCGATATTAATGCTACACATGAAATTGTCTGGGTCTGGGATATTTAATCGTGTGAAAGTCTTTGACATAATTACAGCAAACTTTTGTGGTAAACCAGCCACAGCAGGAGGATCTCCTAGAAACTACAATGCTTTGTGGCAGTGAAATTGTAAAATGTTCACTCATGTCTGATCCCATACAATTGAATTATGGGTAGGGTAGTCAAATGCAGGCTTGAAATAGATAGTTTGTTGCAAAGAGTTGTTTAGTATATTTTCCTTCAAAAGAAATCTCCATATTTATCAGTGGTCCATGTCAACCCTAGCGCTCAAGAGTAGTTTTGGAAAGCTTACTATCAGGGGGTAAATGGAGCCAAATGAGGAGAGTAAACCGGCTCCACCAGCACCCGGAATCGAACCTGAGTCTTGCTGCATGGGAGTGTCAGCCTATATAAAACTGACGTTTAACCGCCATATATAGTTTTTCATGATGATTTAATAATATGGATAGTATATTTTCCTTTAAAAAAAGTCTTCATATTTTTTACTTGTCCTTGTGAACCTGAATGCCCTGGGGTGGGTTTATAAATTAATTAAACTATCAGGTGGGTAAATGGGCCAATTGAAGGGCTCCACCAGTGCCTGGAATTGAACCTGAGTCGTGTCTGCATGGGAGTCTCAGTCATTATAAAACTGAAGTTTATCATTGTCATATATATAGCCTTTCATGATGAAAAGACTGGGGAAGGGGTGCTACCAACATAGACTGGTTGTGTAGTAATTTGTAGTACTCAGTTGCGTTAGGGTTATTCATTTTAGAGGGCTCTCAAATCTAAGGGCTAATATTTAAGTTTCGCCCACCAGCTGGCTCAGTTATCCCCTCTCCATCCATAACTTTACAACAAGATGGCTCATGGGGTGAGTCCTTATTCATTCTGAATTATAGATTTTCATTTTTTATGCGGACAATGTTCGGATATTATTATGACAATAAACCGATTTCTGCCTAGTCTGTCTGTATATCAATATCACAAGATTATAATCATGAATATTGTGCATCTAAGTAGAAATTGATCACGAGATGTGGAGCAATGCTCATCAGACACGATCAGTCAAGAATACTTCCTTTATCGGACAATACACCCAATAAGCCGGTAGACCTTGAGTGTTTATTTTTGCAGACTTTAAAACCCCCATTTAAAATCCTGGTAGAATTGGATTTAGTCTGGTATATTTTTTCACTATGTATAGATTTCCGCTATAATATTGATTTGTTATATAGACCCAGTTGAACTGTGCATTGTCCGGCGTTTTGGTGCGTAGACATATTCCCAGGATATGGCTGTGATAAAAAGCAGAATATGAACCTATTGATTTGTGTTGCGATTCTGTATTATTAGTTAGTAGTATGCAAGGGTTATGAGGTGTTGTATCAGCTGTGACACTAGTTAATAGGATTTTTACACTGTGACCCAAAATAAACTATAGATGGATATTTTTATGTATTTTCATAAAAAAGAACATATTTTGGAAAAAAATTGTAAATAAAACAGCTGCAAATGATTATTAATAAATAGTAGTAAAATATGTGAAATTATATCAAATTAAATTTGCATTATATGCTTAAATGTTAAATGGAAGTGCCGGTGAAAAAACAACTTGACAAGACAAAAAACATCTTTAACAACAAAATTTGAACCAACAAAATGTATGTGCTTGCTTGGAGGGTAGGGAGGAGAAGGAGAGGCTTGTATGTGCTCATGTCATGCTTCTTTTTTTTTGGGGGGGGGGGGGGGGGGAGCTTGTATGTGCTCATGTCATGCTTGGAGGGGTGGGAGAAGCTTGTAATGTATGTGCTCATGTCATGCTTGGAGGGGGTGAGAGAAGCTTGTATGTGCTCTTGTCATGCTTGGAGGGGGTGGGAGAAGCTTGTATGTGCTCATGTCATGCTTGGAAGGGGTGGGAGAAGCTTGTATGTGCTCATGTCATGCTTGGAGGGGGTGGGAGAAGCTTGTATGTGCTCATGTCATGCTTGGAGGGGTGGGAGAAGCTTGTATGGGCTCATGCTATACTTGGAGGGGGTGAGAGAAGCTTGTATGTGCTCGTGCCATGCTTGGAGGGGGTGGAAAAAGCTTATTGCACAGAAGTAGGAGAGTCCAGAATGACAGATCAAGAATGACAGTGTGACCAGAAATGAGCGCTGTCGTAGTAAGAGAGAGATAGCCTGAATGCAAGTGCCTTGAAGGTCATTTCAGTAAGGTAGTTACAGACAGACTGACAGACAGCGTTAGAAATACATTGTAAAGTAATTTAAACATCGCTGTTCATCGTGCTATTAGTATAGCCTGTGCGTCCGTTACGGTAAACATTTGATTAATTTAAAGCAATGCTGACATCTGAACATGCGGTTGGGTTGAGATTCAGCATAACTGAAAACATGAAAATAATCTTGCTAGCACCTGCTAAAACCCAAATTAAGAATATTGTCTTTTCTTAATACATTTACATTGTACTTCAGTATCCAACTATCCATATGCTATTAAATGGACGTCTATCACACAATCACATCACTGCATATGTCAACCAGACATGTAATAATGGCAGCCTTTTAATCATGGATATTGATGATTCATTGAAATTGAAATTATTATTGAGGTAGATGAACTAGAGAAATGTACAGAAATGAATAATAATAGTTGATAAATGGGTGGGGTCAAAATGATATGTTAGTTCTCACCTCTCAGGTTTATTTTTTACTTTTTTTGCGTAGGTAATTTTCTAGATTACTATAATAAAATAATTAAAATTATATGCATGATGTTTATACCCATATCTTCACCCAAAATGTTTTAAATCAGCTTAAAACTGTCTCTAGGACTTTATGGAGATTTGAAAAATAAACCCGATTGATAGGAATGGAGATAGCTACGTGTGACATTTATTCCATCTGATAAAGTCTAGTATATAGAGATAATATATTCAATGTCTGGAAAACGGTCAAAATCCATTTTATGCCTTGTGCCATCAAATTAACATACCTATATTTGATTGCTGTGAGCGTATTTTAAGGAGTTATACAGGGTGGCAACAAATATTCTTCAGTCAAATATGAGGACGGTACTTGGATTTATTTTTATCAGGGGAATATCAATAGCAAAGTGGAAAGTATAGAGGGAAAAAAGGGAAAAAAAGGAAAAAGAGTGGATTGGCAAGATATTAGAAAAACATGTCTATAGTTTGGTTAGTTCCAAATTGGCGAAGCCTCCTTACAGCAGCGACTGAATACAGCACACTGTGCATCATATGGGTGACGCATGTGTATGGCCAAAACCGTGTGCGTGTGGCCACTGCGTGCGCATACGCTTGGATTACTTTTGCTCGCGGAGAGATAAAAAACGAATATTTCTCGCCAATTTGGAACTGATTAAACTATTAAACTCAACTTGCAATCTGACTAATCACCAAACCCATGCCTCAACCACTGATTAACTCGCTTGGATCTGCGACTTAATCAAAATGTAATTTGCTAATTATGTTTTAAACATTACTGATTAGCTGAAGTTAAACAAGAATTCCCCTTTGTCGGTACTTCTTTTTTCTGCACCTTTCTTAAATGTAGCATAGCGACATGCCAGGAACTTTGGCAAATTGTTACATCCCCTTTTGCCGAGGTGAATCTAATATTAGCTACAGTCGCTAAAGGTCACACTTTTGGAAAGTTATTATGGATATTGATACTGTATTTCCTTCATCATAAACATAATAACTGGCACAGATATATAACAAGATTCTGTGCCTGTATTTGCTGGACATGGCGTAACCTTCCCTTGTGCCTTGCTTCTATCGTGTAAATTTGGTGTAGACTTGTTGCAGCAAGCAGGGGTTGGATTAATCCTGCACCTGCAGTCATGGCTAGGCCAAGCAGCCCAGGAAGTGACGAAGTATTCTGGGGTGACACTGACGAGGCTTTTGAAGTAGATTCCATTGATGGTGAAAAAGATGAATCTACTATCCTGAAGGTTGATGGTGAAGAAGAAGAAGGTGCACTCTTCAGGACTGATGGTGAAACAGGTTTAGTTGATGGTAATAAGGAGGAAACTGCGAATCTCTCAATTGACATGGACACAGAACCAGTAATCTTTGAAATTGATGGTGAAAAAGATTCAGTTGATGATAACAAAGATTCAATATTTGGTGAAAAGGAGGAACCTGCAATCTTCTCATCTGATGGTGAAAAAGAAGCAGTTATCCTCCCAATTGATGGCAATAAGGAGGAACCAGCAATCTCTACAACTGATGGTGAAAAGGATTCAGTTGATGTCAAAAAAGATTCGGTTGATGTCAAAAAAGATTCGGTTGATGTCAAAAAAGATTTGGTTTATGTCAAAAAAGATTCCGTTGACGTCAAAAAAGATTCGGTTGATGTCAAAAAAGATTCGGTTGATGTCAAAAAAGAACCTGTTGATGTCAAAAAAGATTCGGTTGATGTCAAAAAAGATTCGGTTGATGTCAAAAAAGATTTGGTTGATGTCAAAAAGGATTCGGTTGATGTCAAAAAAGATTCGGTTGATGTCAAAAAAGATTCGGTTGATGTCAAAAAAGATTCAGTTGACGTCAAAAAGGTACCTACAATCTCTGCAATCCTGTCTAGTGACAACAAGAAAGAGGATCATGCAATCCATGGCACTAGGGAATGTCCTCCGTCTGACTCATTGGATCATTCACCTGACTCATTGGATCAATGCATATCAGATAAACAGTTTGGTAAATTATTAAAGGAAGTTGGGTTACTTTTTGTAAAAACTATCTTGTAAATTGAGAAAGATTTCTATATTGGGTGTATGAGATAGGATCTCCCAAGGGTGTATGATATAGGAAGGGTTGGCTGGAGAGATTTCTTTTGTGAGAAATGTTTCGTAGAGCTATGGCAAGACTGTTTGATGCTAAACACTAGACCTTGGAAGTTATAAGTAACGGTACACAAATGAACAAGGGGTCTTTGAATACGGGCTGTACTCTTTGAAAGATGTTAATGTTAGAGTTCAATAAAGGGGATGTATTCAAAACGGAATGAAAATAACTGGATGAAAATCAGATTAGGTACAAATAAGGGCTGAGATCAAATTTTTCTTGTGTGTAACATTAATGCTTAATTCACTGAAATATTTTCATAAATTTGATGGTACTGCATTATTAAACAGCTTATTTAGACCATAGCCTCATCGACTCAATGAGCTATTCCATTTGAAATCCACCCCCCCCCCCCCATATGGAAGATATTACCTTAATCTTCCCCACGGGGAGTGTGAATTTCAGATGGGGTTACCTGCATGGGTGACTCCATTTGAAATCTACACTCCCAGTGTGGAAGATATAGGTCATGGCGTCCATAGGGGGGGGGTTATAAATTTTAACCGAAGTAGCCCATTTCAAAACCAACAGAGATCTTGCCTATTACCTGTTTCAGATCAGATCCATGTGATGTCCTGACATTGCTGATAAATATCTCTTTCATTTTACGTTCCACAAACCTATACAGCATTTGGAACTTTTGAAACATTATTTTATCAATGTCATCTTAAATTAATCCAATTTTACATCTTGTTCAACAGAAGAGTTTCTACACCCGACACACGACGATGACCTTGGTGAATTTGGCGGTCTTGATCTCCACGATCGTGTCGCCAAGCTTGAGAAACAAGTGAAACAGCAGCATGATGAAATAACGTGCCTTCGTTCCGCATTAGCAGATGTTGTCAGAAGACTGGCGTGTGTGGAAAATAACAAATATTCACCCAGAGGTAGGTAGACTTAAGATATTATACCTGACAGGCTTGCTTTATGACTAGAATTTCCTTGGATCAGACTTTTTGAAAGTACGAATGAGAAAAAAAGCATGTCTGAATAAATGTCATTCATCTTGGCACAAGTTCAGACTAGGTATGGCAGGGTATGAAGATGTTGTAACCTCCCTCCTAAACGGCCTTAAATTACACTATGCAAATGCCATCCACTTGATCCTCAAATATACTTAAAACATTCCAAGGGTATATGTGACCAGTCGCATAAAAAAGGACATTTTGTCGGCAAACACAATTTTGAGATAGAGGCCAATATCTTTGGTGAAATATATTAAGAAAATAATAGAACAAAAGATGCTTCTTCAATTAAAATCTTGTGATTAAAAGTCCCATTGCCTTCAACATGATTTCATTTCAAAGATTGAAATATGCTCTTCAAGTCATACCAATAACTCAGAATTGATGTGGGCCTTCAACATGCCCATTTTGATGTGACAAGTCACATATCTGGTCATAAGGCCTGTTGGGAGTTAGTTAGTACAGTATGTCCCTAGAAAAAATGGGGCAAGTAAAAAAAAGTTCATTTAAAAATGATCAATTATTCAACAATTCGGTGTATGCGCTTGATGTATGCGTTGGCTCCAAAATAAAACACAGCTTTCAAATGCCAGTTGTTTTACCGTAATTTGCCAAAGGTATTAATTAACCATAAGTATTCAAAATTGATTTTATGTGGGAATATTTCTTTTCTTGCAATCTGGATAGAAAATATCACCCATATATGAATAGCTGGCTGGTATTGTTTTGTGCTTAGGAAAATTGTTTTCCTGTAAGAGTCAAAAATCAATTTTGAATGTTCATGGTTAGTAAAAAAAATTGAATTGGCAAGTCAAACAGGATAAAAAACTGTAGTTGTTTTCAGAATTCTTTGTAGGTCTTTAGTGTACTTAAAAGCATGATGGCTGTATCCAGGAACATAATTGGCGACACGAGACCGACCACTTACTCTGTATAAGTGTGTGCGCCATGTACATGCCACCGGAAAGGGATTCAGAATGCAATATATCGTCACTGTTCTATCAAAACCTCGTATCTCAATCTGGCCCTTCAACATGTATAAAGTAATACCTCCTATGTATAATATTTAGGCAGTCTATTCAAAACATGTTCAAGGGTCAAAACACATCTATCAAAACCTTGTAATTATAAGTACTCTTGCCCCTGAACATGTATAAAGCAACATTTCCTACGCATAACCTTTGGACAGTTTACTTTATACATGCTGAAGGGCCAGAAAAACATACAAGGTTTTGACAGAACAGCGAGAATATATACTATATAGCTTCATCTTAATTTGGACTTTGGCCTCTTATGAAAAAAACCCCATCATACTCTCATAAACTTTGCATAATGCACAGATTTCGACATTTATTATAATTGTTCAACTGATATGTCTCAAAATCCCAGATGTTTCTGTATGATTAAGTAGATATTCATTGCTAATTTTCCTGACTTTATGAGAGTTATTTGATACAAATTGATTGCCAGTTTGAGAAAACCAATCAATGCGTATACTGTTGTTTTTCTCATCAAACATGGATTAAATTTGAATGCATACATACATGTGTGTACTGGAAAATGGTTATTTCTGTGTGCATATCTTTTGTATTTTTCCAGATTTGAAAATATTCATGAATATGTGTATGTGACATTGTGTTCCTTTACTTACGAAACATTAGTTTTCTGAAACTATTTATGGTGAACATAAAATGCAAAATGTAATGCTGAACAGAAATTATTATTTTTACAGTATTCAAAATCTAACATTTCATATAATAATAGTCTAATCATTGTATCAACCCAAAAGAAAAGCTGAACTCAATATACACCCAAGACAAAAATCATAAATACATTGTCTGTCTATGTTTTATACAAATATGTATACAATACAAAGATACATGTATGAACTCTACGACACTTATTTATGATTGTTGCTTTTGTGTATATTTATGTTATTCTTATGGGTTGTAGTTTACATGTATGTATCACTGCCAACACATGTTTGCCATGGTGTAGCGGTTCTGGGGCAATTATTACAGTAGCATTATGCATTAGATAGAACAGATGTTTGCCACAAGTCGTAGATTGTGTACTACACAACCATTTTCTCTATGCTTGCTGCCAGTACCTGGTACAATATGCCCAGAATCTGTATGGAAACGGTTGAAGTACCAGTGAACACCATCAGTAAAGGAGCTGCATAGTACCAATAACTCTGATTCTGTGCATCTACTTTGGTTGTACCGCACAGTTCCCATACAGGTACTAAGCTTAAATACCTGTACAGGTTCTGGCAGCTGATTAACAAAGATGCCGGGCATAAGAAACTGGCTGTGTACAGTACACCATAAGTGCATATGGCCTGGTTTTTCAAGATAAGCACTTTGTATCGTGCAATGCTCTTTAACCAACTAGAAAAAGAAACACTTTGATTAATACTTGTGTTGAAACCTAGGAATTTGATTAAAATGTGGAGAATAAAGTGCCTCTTCGAAACCTATAAAAATCCAGTTTGCCAAATATGTAAATTGTGATGGTGTTGCACTCTGCCATGACGGGAGCCTAAGATAAAAAAGCTGGATATTGCTATTTTGCTATGGTATGAAATATTCAATTTTACAAAAGTTGGAGTGAATAAACATTTATCTGACTGACAGTGATGTCTATCCTATGCATTATTAAAGTTATTGATAACCCACCAGTTGTCTCAATGTGACATCATTTGATGGTGTGGACTTGTAAGAGCATTTAGGCTTGTACATGTCACTTAGGTTGTAGGCACCCTCATCCCAGTACATGCTATTTGACCCTTCTGCCGGGTCAATATTGCTGTCATTTGTATGATCCTATTCCAAGTCTATGCTAAATTGTAACGCCACATTGAGATAATTGATGGGGGATAAAACAGTGCACAAATGTACAAATGAATCTTATATACCATATTTATTCATAAATCTGATGAATCTTTTCAAAGATATTTTGCTGCTGATTTAACTCACTGCTTTATGTAGCCTATATGATTTTGTTTGTACATAAAAGGATAAGAGCATATTGCCAATTAGCCACTCTCATTTTAATTTGCAATGCATGGGAGTCTCAGAGATGAAACTGTTTTTTTGTTTTTTTAATTAACAGACAGTTTGTGTCACTTACCAAAAATGGTTATGCTAGTGTATTTGAATCATTGGAGTATGGTTTATTTGATTTGATTTGATTTGAGATCATTTGGGTCCTACGACCCTTGATAACCCAATAAGCTATAAGCTTATTTCCATTGGGGTCCGTTAGATGTGTGAACAGATACAGACCGGGATGATCCCCTACTCTTTACGAAAGAGTCTGTAACCTTTTAATAACGCGCTCGGGTATTGCTCTTATGAAACTTTAAAAGATATAAAGATAACCAAAGAGTCTTTGACTTAAAATAGGCAAAGATGTAAAGATTTGTCCTATTTCCCATTGACTGCTTTCAATGCTTTGTCTGTGTAAACTTTATTGGCAAATCTCAAGTTGTGAGAAAACAGAATGTTAAATATAACAGGTTACTTCTTTTGATTTGAATTACTCAAGACTTGGACTAAGATCAGCGCTTAGCAGATAGTAGTGATTAAAACAGCTACTGATGCTTTAGTTGTTCACTTTTCAAACCAGTGCCGATGCCAATACTGGACTCAAAAATAAATCTTTTCACCTTGTTCTTTAAAAACTCCAAGTAATGAAACATACCAGGATGACTATCTTTGCTAATATTTATAAGATACAAGATTATTTTTGTTTTTCATTTCTGAGCATTCATACATCCAGCATGAAACAAGGAAATGATCCATATAAATTCATTCACATACTACATTATCAGTTTACGGAAATAGTGTACTTAAGGTTTCAGTGATGTATCACGTCTTAGACACAATAAAGTGCTATATGGTTGCCACTTTATATTGGCTTACATTAAACTCAAGTAGGAAATACATGAATATTTTAGTTTTTTAGAAATGAATTGAGTTTAAGGGAATTCAGTACCATCAGGTTTTCATGGGGTATCTCGAAAGTTTGGACGAGAACAATATCAAGATATTTAAGCAAATAAGCACAGTAACAAGCCTCAAATTAAGCAGGCGCCAGGAGATGTTTACCCATTTGTTAAATGTTGGCTCCTAGCAAAGTAAAGTAGAATTTAGAGTAACATTTGCCAAGAAGTTTAAAAATCCACCTCAGCTTACCTGTATGACATGCTGAGCTAGAGGGCTTAATTATAGCGCAGTTACAGTATGCTGAAATATGTCTGCGTGTAATCAATGTGTACATTTTTGTTTATTTTATTTTATTTCAAATGGTTCTAATTGGATCATGTGACAAGTGATTTTATTTTACGCTTTTACTTGATCTAGAGGTGATAAGGGCATAGATGTAAACCAATATCAACAATGTGTCAGAATTTTAGATTTTAAGGGACACACCCCCGTCTCCATCAAATAATCTGAGCACCCCTTCCCCTCAACGTTATTACTTCCTCATTTAAATTCAATCATGATATATTTGTTATTTGTAGATGCAATGTAAATATTCTGGCAATTACATGCCAGTATAGTCGCATTCAATTATTGATGTTGTAAAACGTTATTGGCCTGCTTCTCTACTTGCCTCATCAAGATTATTTAATAATTGATTGCGTACATATCGTGTTTACTGCAAAAGCATGGATATGTTGAATGTGTGGTGTTTTCCAGGGGCGTTCTAGACTTTGAATGAGCTGTTAATCCATTTGCACTGACAGTGTTTTAGAGGCAACATTATCAGCTGTTAATATGCGTTACTTAAATCCCTGTTATTATTAATACATTTATAATACATGCATTATACACAGCCATCTTCTTATTCCACGCATCATGGTTTTCCTGGTGCCAGGCCAAGTGCTCATTTGGGTACTGCTAAAGGACTAGACGTAATATACTCCCTCACCCGGTTATATTAGAATCAACAAAGCTGATCTAATAAAAGGCCATCCAAGCTGTTCTAATCAGCAATCCCGGGCAGCTACCTATAATCCCCGAAATATGTTACCAAACTGCAGGTCACCCCCATCATCTCTGACTGTCCATGAGGGCTTAAGAAATTTGCAAAAAGTCCCCCCCCCCCCCCCAATTTGCACTGTATCTGTATGCGCCGAGTCGGCTTTGTGGGTGGTCAAGTGTCCCAGGGATCCCCACAGAGCGACTGTAATGTCAGTGTTGGGGACAAGGTCGAATGGTCGAAACCACATGTAGGCCTACGTGTAGCACTGGGTTAATTGTTTTGGGGAAATTTATCGCAAGTGAGCTCCATTTTAACTGGAATATTAGTCAATGAGAAAAATAGCGAGCCTGATACCAGTGCTACTAATGGACTTGTGGTGAAGTACCCCCCCCCCCCCCTCCCCCAAAACAATCTCTTGCCCCCCCCCCCCCCCATTTGTTGTTGTTGATGCAGCACAAGCATTGTTCTCAACTTTTCTAACAAAAAAAAAAGGTCTTTCTTTGCATCAAATATCAAAGAATATTTAAATCCATTACTGTGCGGCTTCTTCGGTTTTACCGCATAGGTACTGTACAGAACCCTTACAGGTACTATAGCTATTAAGTACCGTATATACAATACCCCGTTCAGGTACTATATTATCAAAGTAACCATTATGCCAGGCATAATAAAATTACTGTGTAAGTATGATGGTACAGCACACATCAGCTATGAAAATGATGTTCAGTGCACGGCACTCTTACTGCCAAAAATGTGTCATTGGTAGAAAATAGTTTGGCGGGAAATTTTGCCCTGTAAATACATTCATGCTTTACCTGTTGTTCATTGTAGAAGCAATTTGTATCAATACTATCTATGATGTTGTTATGATCAGCTCATTTCTAAACCTGTAGGCCTAATTAGTAAACAAGCGCAAGGCCAAAAAAAAGAAAGAGTTGTGTTGCCAACATCCGGCGGGTTAAAATTACGAAAAATGTGGGCCAGGTTTATTTTTGATAAGATTGTTTTGTTTATTTTTTAAGATTTTCTTTTCTTGTTAAAGATTTTTTTCTTTTTTGATCAGATTTTTTAAATATTTCAACACTATTTTTACCTATCTTCTGGTTGATGAATGTGTGTAAAAGCCAATAAAACCCAGAAAACCAAACAACAAGCTCGGGTTTATACTCCACATAGAAAATGCAACTAATATATTGTTTTTATTTAGTCTCATTCTCACCATCGTTGTCTTTAATTCAGTATACCATATAATATGTGGATATTCCATACTTTCAAGCAGTTTCTGTTATAGAATCAAGGGTAAATATTTGTTCATGGATGTGTACTTCAAGAAAATATTCACCATTGGGTAGAAAATACAGCCAGTATGCATTTTCCTTAGTATCTACACGCATGTTGACTACAATAATAGGTATAAAATGGTTGATTTGGTATACAAAAAAATAAAAATAGTTGAAAAAAAATCCGGCTGGCCGACCTTCCCGATTTTTAATAGGCTTGTGAGGGCAACACAACTTTTTTTTTGCGTAACTATGGTTAGGTCCGTAACAATATTAGTTTGAATAGGCAAACAGAAGACAAATTGGTGGATGAATATTGAATGGTGATAATTACATGTTACACATTTTTCATCATTTCAGTATAATAGGTTTTAACATGTCATAGCTATTGGAGGCTGTCGTAGAAAGGACAACATGTTTGTACATTTACAATACAACACAATTAAAGGTTAATACCTACTTGCCATGTGAAAATGTCAAATGTATTATAAGGTTACGTAAATGTTAGTCATGAATTAGGTTGAATATTTTGGTTGGAACTGGTACATGGGTTCAATTTAGAGTGATCCATGAATTGGATACATTGTCAAGAAGGAACGCATACTTACTACTTGTACCATAGAACCATTTAATACAGGCTGTGTGAAAATTCTTAACACTTTCCAGGCGGCAGTTGTCTGCAGACGACAGTACTAAAATTTCACAAAATGTTTCAAAAAAGTCAAAATTATTGAATTTCATCACCATATTTGGAATCGCCATTAGAAATGCAGTCGTGTACATACCATTGTTTTGCAATGGCTTTTATTTTTATATTTATCATATTTTTAAATGGGCGATACTAGGTCCAATAATGTTGATACATTTTGTATTGTTTGAGAGGAAGTTGCTAAAAGAAATTGTTGCTTCCACTTTATGCACAGTGAGGGCAATATAGGACACAACTTGAGTTTTGAAATTAGGTGTTGCAATATGCCTGAATTGGGCTTTGTAAATTTTGGAGCAAATAGAAGCATTTGCATTCACGAAGTTGAGTGTGAATACGGCATTTGCTTCCTTCCATACAGGCATAATTTGTGCCTGTAAGTATGGATGATAGTCTGCAGAGCGTTGGTCTATGATTGACCTCTTCTATATGAGGCAGTGCTGCCAAGGAAACATAAAAAATGCCACAATGTCTTTCTTAATAGTTTGCTTTGACTGGAATACAAAGCGGAAAAAGTAACCCAAAATATAGAAATATTTCAGCGTTTATACTTGCACTCATACACAGTCACGCCGAAGTACTCATACTTACGATTTTTAGATGTTGCACAAATCATTCTCAATTTTGCTCCAACTCAATTTTACCCATACTCATGGCCAAATAATTGAAATGATGAACATACTCATAGTTTCAACTCCTGTAGTGAGTAACCATAAGTTCAAACTAATTGGGCCTTAATATAATAGCTATGGAAACAATGTGGTTACCAAGTAAACGATGTGATTAGTATCAGTTTCAATTATATTACAAAATCCGGATGTATTTAGGGGAAACCCAAAGTGTACCAACCATAATATTTGTGTGTTTCCAATGGCTTCATGTAACATGGTGAACCATTTCCCCTACAATGACTTTTTAATGTTATGGTGAACAATTTCCCTGAACAATACTTATTATGATGATTTTTAAATGTCAAATCGTATTCCTAAAGTAATACTGCAGTATTATAGTTTGATAAGTACAAAATAGGCAGAATTGTGATATTTGGCTTGTCACATGAAAAATTGAAAAAAATCCCAATTGGCAGCTAACAAACTATCAATTGGTCAGTCAGACCTTTTAACTTGATATTTGGTGTGTTTTTGCACAATTTGCAATCCCATTCATATTTACTTTATATGTAAAGATATTTAGCCTTCCATTTGAATAGGGTTTTATTCAAAAACTAAACATACTTAGGGAAACACCAATTTGTATATAGAAACACTGAATTGTGAACCGTGTTAGGAGGAAATTAGGCTGAATCCTTCCCATTTTCACAATTTACACACGACCCCTGCGAGGCTGCTCAAAAGTGTGCGTTGATAAACTCATGAATAAAAGTGAGCTTATTCATACACCATCACGCCACACTGGGCCGGTGGTTTCATACAGCATTGTGTATCCGCGATAGGGTGCGCTGATCTACCTCCCATGGTGCAACGTGACTATCGTTAGACATAGTTCAATTTGGACCAATCAGGTGATTTGGTGTTGTGGTTGCGAGGGTGCTCAAAAGTGTGTGTTGATAAACTCATGAATAAACGTGAGCTTATTCATGCACCATCACGCCACACTGGGCCGGTGGTTTCATACAGCATTGTGTATCCGCGATAGGGTGCGCTGATCTACCTCCCATGGTGCAACGTGACTATCGTTAGACATAGTTCAATTTGGACCAATCAGGTGATTTGGTGTTGTGGTTGCGAGGGTGCTCAAAAGTGTGTGTTGATAAACTCATGAATAAACGTGAGCTTATTCATGCACCATCACGCCACACTGGGCCGGTGGTTTCATGCAGCAATGTGTATCCGCAATAGGGCGCGCTGATCTACCTCCCATGATGCAACGTGACTATCGTTCAAATTGGACCAATCAGGTGATTTGGTGTTGTTGTTTGGCTGACTTGCGCATGGGCAGTTGAGTTAGAAGTGACCGGATGCGGAAGTGTCATGAATTTCCATGACACTTCCGGTCACTCTTTTCCCCCAGTCCCTCGATTTGGTCCGCCATAGATCGCTGGGACCCAGTCTAGGGGGAATTCCATATTTACAGTGGTTCTTGTTGCTTATTGGCTCAGATAATGGTAGGGTTATAGTAGACCTATATATATTACACTGGCCAGACAATACACTGAAAACTTCATTGGTGTGTCGGTTGTTGGGAACAGTTCACAGTAAAGCACGTCGGGGGGTAGGACTATTTCATCGATCCTTAGGGGAATTCATCATTTGTATTCTCTCTTTGGTAATGGTTGTGGTATGCAGTAGCTAATAGTAGTGGTAGATTGGCAACTAATATAAATATGCTCAAAATAGAATATTAGATTTTGATGGCTAAGGTAAAGAAAAAAGCTTAAACTGGACATTGGACAAAGCCAAAATATACAGTTGACATCCATCAGTCAAATTAAGTCATCATTTATTTTGTAATATGATCATCAAACAATAATGTACAAACCATTTTATGTTACATATCGTCAACAAAAGCATACATTAATTGATATCCATCAGTCAAATTGAGTCATCATTTATTTTGTAAAATCATCAAATAATAATGTGCAACCCATATGTTACATATTATCGACGACCATTTTGTAAGCAGCATTTTAACATCAAACTAATTTACTTCACTCCCCCGTGCTCTAGTGGCAACTCCCTGAGATGCCAACATATCAGTACTTGTATGTTAGTCATGCTGACATTTATCACGACTTACACCGGCATTTAGATAATCGCACATTACCATGGCAACAAGCCTGCTCGTCATGTACTCACACCGCTTGCTAATAATAATGTAGACATCTTCACCATCACCATCATCATCGGGATGCCTGCCTGCTCACTTAGCTTGCTACACTAATGTGCTGCTAGATAGCCTCACACATATCAACAACTCCACCAAGTGTGATTGTACCTTGAACTTGCATGTTTTTATGTGTGTTCAAAGGCCGCATGTCCACCATAGGATCTGCATGGCCGCCGGATCCCTCCGACGCCTCGTACATGCACAGCACCATTAGCAGTAGCCGAAGAGTGAAGCATGGAGCACCCAAAATGTTAAGTATTCGTGACACCACTGACAAACGCATGACTAGGTGTGTACACGTACCCGCCCATTCCGCCTCTGGGAGAACGTCAAGGCTAACCCGATCTTGCCCTATCTGTTCACCCGTGCATTCCTATACAGGGCTTCCTCAGGGACCATTAAGGATTAGAGACGTCTCAGGTAAGATGGAATAGACTACAGCATGATTGGTTGAATGATGGTGGATGCTAAATATGACTGTTTAAAATTAATGTATTTTGTAGCTTGTAATTTCTTGTATTATTGATAGTGCATGTATCACTGCCATTATATTCAGGAGCACAATAGCCCCATCACAATTGAATGATTTAGCCCTAACAGCCTTTAGGACTTCAATTACTTCTCCATCACTGTGCTGGTAGTGCACCCTTCCCAGTCTATTGCTGGCCTATATGCACTCAAAAACTAAGTTTTTTGAAGCTGACTCCCATTATGTCGCCATATGGGCTGGGACTTCCATGCAAGTTACCTGGGTTTGACTCTAAAGCGAGGGTGGAGCTGCAATTTCGGATAACTTGACGCAACGTATTACAACCACTTTTCCCTTAATTCGGACAAAGTGTATCAACCTTTTTTTCCTTTATTGTAGGTGCCCCACCTTATTTGGCCCATTTCCCCTCCCTATTACCCTGATAGTTTTAACCAAACCATCCCCTGAGGAGTTGAAGAAGGAGAAAAGCTTTACCCTTTAACCTATCTTATTCTTTTTTGTTTGGAGATGCTTTCAATTATCCCCGGTGGTTTCAGTCAACATTGACTTTGGGTACGCATGATCATTCCAAAAATTGTGGAAAAGGGGGCCTTTCCGTACCATGTCATGTCCGCGATTTCCCAAAATAAGGGGTGTTTTTTGAAGCTATGTCCGCGATTTAAAAAATTAGGGTCATCTTTGAAGCTATGTCCCCAATTTCAAAAAAATAGGGGGTGTTTTTTGGAGAGGCGAACAAGAAAGAAAAAATTAGAATGAGTATTGTGTCATATCAAATTGTCCTGGAATAGGGAAAAGGGTATTTTTAACCAGATGTGTCCTCATTTTTTGCAAAAAGGGGGACTATTTAGAAATTGGGCCTTGAAATGGTGAAAAAGGGGGGTTAGTCTCAGACAAAATGTCCGTGCTTTTGTGCGAAAAAGGTCGAATTAGCACTCTGAATATGAAGAGAGAACACCGGGCAATTATCAGTTGAGTCTACAGGGTGTTTCAAAATGATATTCAAAGATATACTGCCCATTTTGACAAACTTTACTCTAAATCAAACTAATTAATATTTTATAGGTGGGTGGTTGAGTGGTTCTGAAACTGGACTGCCAATCGGGGGTCCAGGTTAGTCCAGGGTTCACAAGGCGGTAAAGGCATTACTCCTCAGTATTGTTCTGATAGAATGTTATAGGAGATGATTCTGACTAAATCAAACACCCCTTATTACATTTTTTCTGATCACACCTGTGTACACAGTCATACTATAGAATATCCCTTTCCGCTCATGAACAAACACTGCACATGGCATATATCCTTTCAATTTACACACCATACACTTGCATCCATGGACAAATGCTCCTGTTGGTATTTTGCACTTGCATCTTGAACCTTATAATTTTCATCTTCTTGTATGTGGTACTGAATAAAGGAGAGTAGGGTGAATTGGTTGGATTGGTCCCCAGGTAGAGAAAGTATGGTACTTCCTAGCAAGCTATCTTATGCATGATATCTACACCAAGGCTATACCATACCAGGGCTCAAATTAATCAAAGGCATCCAAGGCAATTGCCTTCGATGCCATGCCCACCTAGTTGCCTTGCCCTCGATTTCTAGCTGTGTTTTTACTTTATTTAAAAGTACATAATTGCCTTGGAGACAGTTGGGGCCCTTTCAAATTTGCAAGAAATTGCAGTGCCCTCTCTATTCCTTAATTTGAGGCCTGTACCATACTTTGTTAATCTATCTCTGTACAGTGAAATCAGGGCATATTCAAGAATTCCACACAGCATTTACGCATGTGGAATGCAATGATTTGTCTTTGATTGCTAAGGGCATATCAATCATATTCGTAATAATGAGTCTCGGTCATTGGAATACTCTCTGAAATCACTGCACACAGTAAGACGAATGAAGTATATAATATAATCATCTCTTACTAAGTATAAAAGCTGTTTCCTTACAACATTGTATTTGCAGTCCCTTTAAAAGCATTTTATCATATGGTATCAATAATGTGCCTGCAATTACGCAAAGGTCCAATTATCTCCTGCTTTCATGAAAATCCTGTTGACTTTTTTAAAATCTGCCATACCATAATACTAGCAGAACCCATGAATCCTACCAGCAGCCTTAGATACCTTGTCCTGGTGGATAACATATATTAGGCACTAAACAAACTAGTGCTAGTCATTGTTATGAATGTCTTGAACCCAAACCACTAACTTCCTCTCACTACATTTGTACTCCTGTCAAAATACCCCGCATTGAGATTTTAAAGTTTGCAACCATGGACTTCCTTGGTTACCCTCCTACCCCAAGAGGTGTGTGTGTGGTGTGTGTGGTGTGGGGGGGGGGGGGGGGGGGGGGGCTTTTGTATTCAGATGTGGATGCCATGCTTGTTTATCAAATCACATCAATTTTCACAGAAGTGTGAAGTGTCATGTATGCTCATAATTTGCTTTGATTGTTTGAAGATAGCAGCAAAAACAAAATAGGATATGTTTTAAGAATGTATTATCACGAAAATACTTAGTGAGGATAGCATAAAGTTTGTCAGAAATACTTGTCAGAAGTGTATCTGGGGCACAAGAAGATAGTATGGTTTGGGGTCCATTGTGAAAGTCTACACATGAGCATGGTATCCACTTTAGAATACAGGTTCCCCCTGGACCATAATTTCTTTTAGTGAATGCAAGACATGATATCTATGGGAATTTTCTTGTCGCCCATGGGATTTTGATTTTGGTAATATGTAGCTGATATGTATAATTATCTGGTATTGTTATCTTGTGTTTTTTTCATTGAGTGGGTCTGTAATGGTGATGTCATTTAATGTTGTTTTGATGCTACACAAAGATTAATATTATTGAAGTACTACAGGACATCCTATACATCACTGTGGTTTTAATGCTAAAGCTGATCTACACTATTTTGTTGTAGTGTCTATTTAAATGCTGAAATGTCTTTGATTTCTGACTTTTCATATTCCTTTTAAACCTCACTGTAGTATATCTTTTATGAACATATTTAAAACTCTACCTTTCATCAGTGTCTCTTGGAGACATGTTTAGATTGTGCATGGTCTGTTTTGTATAACAACAGAGGGCTCACTACCTAATTGTACTTCACCAACAACCAGTGAAGGATGTGTTGGGTTATTTGGACAATAATTGATTGAGAAATTGTACTGTTTGTTTAGTTATTATGGTCCCTGTGAAGTATACTAGAGTGTTTCTTTTGACACATGATTATAGGCAAGACATTTGGTGACTATATAGCACTGCTGCCAATGTGTAATTTGTTTCATTATACACAGAGGCAGCATCCAAGGAATTCTGAATCAGTCTTGCATACATCCATGTCTTTGTGTGTGTCTTTTTTCATGATAGTTTTGTTTTAATTGTTATTACCTCACCTTGAAATTGGTAGTACTGTTTAATTAATTACTTAATAATCCTTTTATAACTTTTATCACTTGTTCATCTATAGCGGGACCCAAGTGTAGCGAGGGTATCTTGCTAGTGTGTATCAAATACCTGTTTTAATTGTCAGATATGAAATATTTCTTTGTATGATAAATTATTTGTACTTGTACTATCGTTCAGTTGCATGGAGGTGGGAGGGGATTTGACCCTCTATCCCTATCAGGCTTCTAAAGATTGATTTTGCATCTGTATGCTAGTTACTATTTAATCCATGCATTTGACTGTTTTTATTTGAAGTATTGCATGATGAAGAAGAAGGTGCCTTGTAGATTTGCATTGCATGAGTCCATTTTCTTAAATTTTAAATAATTATAGGACACACCGCTAAGGCGAAAACGGACCCCAACCCTTTTCTACGGGTAGGAATGGTCAAGTGTTTTATTGCTACATTGTTGTTTTTCAATTTTTTGTGTGAATTTCAACAATTTTTCAAATAAAAAATAATAAATAAAAAAATCCAAATTTTCAACACCAAACATATGAATATGTTTAAATTTATTTTTTAATTCAGCATAATTTGTAAAAAAAATAACAACAAAAATAAATCAATAAAAATTCACAAAAAATGGGTTGGTTAGGCCCGTAGAACAGAGTGATTTTTGAATGCACATGAATACCGACCCAAAATGTGTTTGCTTTTTTGTGCTTGTCAAAAAAAGGCAAAATGTTAACAGTTTAAATAACCCATTTCGGTCATTTTCAAGGGAAAATAAGAGAGGGACCTGGAAGAACTCAATGTTTGAGTTTTTTGAGGAAAGACTTCAACATAATCTTTAAATTTATCATGGCCAATCATTAAAGCAAAAGCTTCTTTTTTGGACACTTCGAACCGTACCATGGACAAGTTTCTGTTGTCAACAATTTTACAACTTGTTTCCAGAAAGGAAATTCAAGAAGTAAGGATTCATGTAATGGTCCTTAACTCTAAAACTGCAAAAATAATTGTGCTAGATATCCATCCAGCCAATTATTCCTTACACCATAATATTAAACAGTCATACCATGTCATTCCATTTTCAGGCTTTCTCAGCAATTCACCATTGCCTTCGAAACCGTCTATGAATGGCGTGTCTCCAAGACCATCCTCATCCCCCAGACCATCATCATCATCACACAGAGTGCCTAATACACCAGACGCAAAGCGGAGAACAGCGTCATTTGGGAGTGGGTCTAACGGTTCAAATAACAAGCTTAAAAAATGGGGCTCTGCAGAGGGGTTGGGTAGTTCACCTCTTGGGTAAGTCACTTTTAGATGTTGTGTGTTTTATAAAAAAGGATAAATAAAGTTAGCCAGATAAAATAATTTGTTTCAAAAGAAAATGGAAAATGTATGCAAAAATGTGTTTCAACGTTTCCAATGTTTGCAAGATTTTATTGAAGAAGAAAAAACAACCAAAAAATTCCAAAAATAAAGCAAAGACAAGTACTAAAATTGTGACTTAAAACTTTCTCATGCAGTTTTAGTGAAAATCTTTTGAAATATATCCTGTATCGTTTGGCCTTATGTAAATTAGCTTGAATTTCTGGTTGAATCTGACCGTACAATATGACAGATCAGTAGTTAATGTAAAATGTCACGGATTCACTTTATCTGATAATTTACAATCATGACAAACAATCAACAGTATATTATTATAATTTTCTTTGTTTTCTTCAAAAGCCTAATTGTTGATTGCCGTGTTTTCTGTTCTAGACTCCTCTGCTGCTGCCAAGCAAGCAAGCAAGCAGCAGTCTGTGTGTTTGTAGATAACCCCATCCATCCACCCACCCACAAACCCATGCTGTCTTGATTAACCCAATTGTATGTTAACCCGTGTATCTCTCCATCTTGTGATGCCAAATAAACAAAATCTTTGTTCCACCCACTAAGCCACGTACGACCCTTGGTTACTTGTACGCGCAGTATACTAGGCTCACTATGTAGGCTCAGTTGATTACATAATCGAAAAACCGTCCGCACATGCGCTTTGATATAGGCTTGGAAATAGTATTTTTGATTACTCAGGGGGTTAGGGTTAATCAAATGCACCAAAAAATGGATATCTTAATAGTTGATTTCGGACTTCTTTTGACAGATATTTAATATGTTCCATTTTGTTGATTTTTGTAACTATTTTGTTCCATGGGCTTACACACAACAAAAAATCCTTTAATTTGTTAGAATATTTTCCCCTGGCCAACTGATTTCATTAATTTTTCTGTATGTCTTAAGTAGTGAAAACAAAATGTATCGTCAACATAGGGAATAGGGAAACAGCTAGTGGGCGTCTTGGCCTCATATTATTTTAGACATTATAACTGACACATAATTCAAGCAACGTGCAGTTGTCTTTTTATGTTCAAAAAGGAGTTATTTTTATTCCATGACTCAACTCTATGTTTTGTGACAGGTATTTCTGTACAACAAAATAGAAAACAAAATAAGATAAATTGAAAATAAAATAAAATAATCCGTGAATTAATAAATAATGGTGTGGATTCAACTTCTTTATAATGAATAATTTGAAAAAAATATGGGTTTTTTAAACCAAATTCAAACGTTTATTGGCAACTGTTTATTCTACTTGATCATGCTGTTTATTGTTTTTGAAATTCTTGTGCCGTCTGTTTCCTTTGTGTGTATTATTATTTTGTTTTACTTTTTTGATAAACCCAATATTTTATTTGCACCCTGTATGTTGATCGTTTTGTTTGTATTTTTAAGTAGCATGTATTTAATTGTATCTCCTTATTTGTTATACATGTACAGCAGTATTTATACGAGAAAAGTATTGTTCAAATATTACGATCTGTTCCTATACCTAAATAAGCGGCTACCAACCAAGATCATGCCTAAAATCACCTGCCATTGTAAGATGATACGTATACAAACATGTATCAAGATACTGATGATAAAAGCGCTTGACTGCTGTTCTAAATTTCATCATAGCCCTTTATAAAATCATTAAAAAACAAAAACAACACATACAACCACATCACCTCAACATACCAATATACATACAAACTTGGAGGCAATGAACACCCTACCCCAACAAGCAAACAAATAAACAAACACCCCCACCTACAAACAAACAACACCCCAATCTACCAACAAACAACAAACACCCCCAACCTACCAACAAACAACAAACAAACAAGCAAATATACATGATTAGGAGAGTTGCAAGGTTTTGTTTGAAGTTGATGACAAAGTCACCAGATCTTGTAACGATTGGAATATTGTTCCTCAATATATAACCAGTTTCACCTAAGGATCCGGCACAATTTTGGCAACTCATTGGTGACCCCTGTCTTGCATAGGGGGTGTATGTAATTCAACTGGAATGGCCCATAGAATCCAGCTCAGCTGTTGATCTACAGACTACATATGTGTGCCTGATGGTTTGTTTCATGCTACAGTTTGATCAGTTCCAAATTGGTGAAGCCTCCTTACATCAGCCATTTAATACAGAAGGACAGGGGTGCGCATGGTGGCAACAAGCGCAGTATGCGTGACGCGTGCGTGCGACCAAAACCGTGTGCGTGTTGTCATAATCTAGCCCCAACACGCTTGGATTACTTTTGCGCGCAGAGAGATCAAATCCGAATATTTCTCGTCAATTTGGAACTGATCCTGCTGCCGAGGTAGGCTAGTCTAAATTAACTCCAGAATGTCTTGACCGGCAAGTTGGTCCAAGTTTGGGAACATCTTTGTCTGTGCACTGAATTTGCCTACAAGAAACACTTGAATGCAGGAAGCATACAGTTCTTCATGGTTTGTTTGTTTGAATTGCTTGTCATGGATATTTACTTCCTATAAAGCATGGAAGTGCATTGATTGTGTCATGAATAACAGCTACTCAGAATTAGAAGGAAGTCCAATCTTGGTAAACACAAACAAACAAGGGAGTCCTCTCTGTTACATATCTGTAGAGGGCAGGCTTCGGTGTTACCTACAATTTCCTCTTAGCTCACCAGGATTTGTCAGTGGCTTGGTCATGTGATCAAAGGAAGTCAAGGTCATTACAGTGCATATACACAAGTACAGTACAGTTCTGAGGGTGTGGTATTGTGTGAGTGTGTAGATCCGTGCTAGATTGTGTTGTTGTATGTGCATTGGTGTGCGTGGGTAGAGAACAGGCATCGGTTCCGTTGGCGGGTTTTTCAGGCGGTAAAAGCCATCTTGATCTGCTGCTGCAGCATTCTGGGTGCAAAGGCTGTTGGCTGTTTTGCCGAGTGGTGATTTATTAGCTGGGACAGGATTGGAGTATTGATTGGAAGCTCAGTGCACAGCCTGGGATTTTAGGTTTGGAAACATACAGGATTTTAAGATCAGGATTTTGATACAAGATGAGCTCCAAATCTTCGCCAAGAAGGGGTGCCGCATCCCCGCGTAATGCAGGAGCAAGGCCTGGTAGTGCTGCTGGACGACGTCCCGCAACAGGCAAGGGACGTCCTGGAACTGGAAGAAAGTAAGTTTTACGCCCATCATAAAAATAGGCACAAGATCTAGTATAGCCGGGATCTGCTGAACAGCATGGTTGTTACATAGCTTGAGCAGGAAACTACAAATCTGTACACAGCATACAAATGGTGTATGTATGGCCATAGTATGCAGTATTATGCAGAGTACATGCAGTGGGCCTGATAGCATACAGGTGTGCTGGCTTAACTTAAACATATAAAATACATGTATGTATACATTGCACTGTATGGCTCTACATGTACCATTTTGGTTTTTGATTAATATCATGCATGCTTGACCCATTTACAAAACGCACATAATAAACACAAAAACATGTCCTTGATTTACACGTACACATAGCACATGTGATTTAGGGCATTATTGGTTGGTTGGTTTGCTTATAACCCAATAACCCCCAGGCCATAGCTAGTCATGAGTGGCCGTGACCTCAACTGTTGACAAATGGTGAGGACACTCATGTGAGGCCATGTGTGGGACAGAGCCCACGTTCATGGCCAAGTACTTAGCAAAGGGAGCCACCCCACATCTTTTATTTTTACACAGTGGACCTAGAAAAAGTTCCTCAATGTCAAACATCAATCATAGAACAAGAAGGAACTCTGACTCCTGGTAAGTGATAATAATGACACTGACATTACCCAGGGAAAATCTTGTTTATGGTACAGAATCCATATATTTTACACTTATGTAAAATCTCAGTATATGAATGCTTAACCTAAATAACCATAACCAAAGTATTGGAATAAATCCTATTGTCAATTTGTGGGCATGTCACAAAGGAATATACAGCATTACCACCTATTGTTATTCAGTCATGATTGGACAAACTAGTTGGGTAAAAATTGGTAAAAATGTGTTACTTCAATAATATTAATAGCATCACAAATATTATGTTTTCAAGTTAATTCCAATGACTAAAAAGGGTGTTTCATATAATAAATAATCATATTGATTATATTTTTAAGAGTAATGTGTTATAAATGATCTGGTTGCATGTTAAATTGCGTGCATGTACAAAGGCAAATAGTTAGTAGATTTCTTTATAAATAATATGTGATGCAGCACATCAAAAGTGGGGACTTGCCGGCTGTGTGCTTTTCAAGATATAGATGAAAACGGACATCAAAAAATAAATAAGATAATAAGAATTTAGCGTGTCATTTTCACTCATAAAATCTGAATGCCTTGATAAATCTTGATAAATCTGGTGTCATTTAAAAGATTTAAAAATGCTCTAAGATTCAAAATTGACTTCACCTGCAAAGTCCCCCTTTTGATGTGCTGCATCACATAGATATATAAATTGCATGTTTTTAATATGTAGAGCTAATAAAACCACAAAGCACTCATCAGCACTTCATTCTATCCATCCGTTAATATCCACCCACAAACTGCACACTGTTAATATCGCATCTATCTTTTCCTGTCTATTTTTCCAATAAGCTCGTCGCTTCCTCAGTTTACTTGCGAGTTGATTTACTTCCATGGTTACCAATATTATAGTTACCGCCTACAGAACAGATTGAATGCAGTGCAACCAACAAAATTTGTTATCATGGGAAATGGGAAATAATTGAGAACGTGGACATAACAAGACCTACCACCAAAACAAACATTACTAATATTGGAATGGCTGGGTGTTTGCAATAATGTTTCTTTGAAATATTACTTTGTATGTAAACAGTAAACACAGTTCAGGATTAACTGTTTGTTTTTTCTTGTGAAATCAACAAGTGTGGAATCAGATCCTCGTTGCAAAGGGATCAGACCTCAAATTAAAAAAATGGATAGGGCATGCAATTTAAGGCAATTTGAAAGGGGCACCCACTTTCTCCAAGGCAAACCCACTTTTTCCAAGGCAATTATGTACTTTTGAATGAAGTGAAAACAGCCAGAAATTGAGGGCATCAAGGCAACTAAGTGGGGCATTGAAGGCAATTGCCTTCGATGCCTTCGATTCATTTGAGCCCTGTAAGGGATGCAAGAACTGTGATACAAGGCTCAAGATAACAGTTTTTTTACCTGGAGCTACTTTTTTCAAAAGTAGCACCCGGATCATGGGATTTATTGAGAACCAGGAGCTACTTTCAGTCTACCGGGAGCTAACTTTTTTTATTAAATCGTATTGTCAAATCGAAATTTGATGTCTTACGCAAGCTTACCGATCATCAACGGGCGCTGGTTTGGACAAAATATCAGCGCTCGGTTGTTTATTTTTCAGCATTACCGGGCGCTATGGCAGGAGGACCGAGGGGTCAAAATCACCCAGCTGTGATATATACAGTCTATCAATAGAATATAATACAAACTGATGCCACTATTAAAAAAACACCAATATTAGCAAAAAACCTTAGCTGGTTGGCTTTTCAAAAAATAAAATAAAGATGAATTGATTATCATTAGACAATTCCAGATGTGCTCTTATGTAGACATGGCCGGGTTTCAGGGAATGTTTTTGTAGATGATCCGCAATATCATTAATTCAAACAATGGATTGAGTAGATTGTATCAAGTCAAATGCATACAGTATACTATGTACTGTACCTTCAGTTGTTAAAAATCCATGTTCGAATTGTTGACTTGATTTTATTAACATTGTTAAAAAATATGTTATCGTTGTTTGATATGATTCATATGTCACGTGGTAAAGTGTGCATGGTTATCATTGGTGACTTCAAACATCTATTGTTGCTGAACTATTCATTAATGTGTGGTGGTGCAAACATAATTTGCAATGTATAGCTCTCAATCAAATGCTCTTACACACAATTTACAATGCATTATTTTTAATCACTCTAACACATGCATGCATGAATTTCCTATTGCCATAGGATAATAACTATTTGCTTGCTTTTTCTACTCATTGGGAGTTCAAGGGGCAAAATGAAAACCAACATTGAATGTTTACATTCATAGATATGTAAAGAGTCGTAATCGGGTATCAGACAAGCTATAGACAGAGGTGTGGTGTTCGTTTTACTATGGACCAATTATTTCTTGGCGCAAAAAATGTTACAGTGTGTTGCGTTATCTGCTCAATTGGTTTTAAGAAGATCCATATTTAGACCTATGTATGCCCTGTTCTATGAATGTCAATAGCCCGGTCAATAGTGTTGAAAGCTTATAGGCATGATATGATCCTATGATGGTTATGTCATTCAGACCTGGGATAGAATCATTCGCAACTTTATAAATAGGCTTGAAGCATGCACCAGTCATATTTGACTGTTTTGCCATGATGCATGACTGGCTGCACATTACTGAAAATTGTCATTGACTAATACAAATTACATTGAGGCTTATTAAAAATCTATTGAAAATGTTCTAGAATATCATGCAGGGACATTTGAAACTCAAAACAATTAACAAAGATGCATGCATGCTGCTAATTTTTCACAGTGCCTTCAATCAAAACCTCTCATACAGTCACTCTCCAATTTCCATGCATTCGGAATTCATTCTCATGTATGTTCACTACCACATTATATCAGTATTCATCCAGCTTCAATTTGCAGATTTACCAAGTACTAGTAGCTGAGCTGGTGATGGGACTAGGGGTTAAAACCAAAAATTAGCTTTATAGCACTTTAGCATAGTTAATGAAATCTATATTAATGTAGATTACATTTGGGTCAAAGATTAAGTTCAAGCTAAGATCTCTGAACTGATAAACTTGTTCTTCATTTTGAGACTTATCCGCTTGAATTACTAGTATTACTTTTCCAATAGCCTGTCATCAAGTGAGAATTAGCTAAAGTGCATTGCATGCCGTATAGCCTCATTTACATGCAGAATCAGTTCATACTAAACGAATGGTTTACTTACCAAACAAATATTAATTTGATAAAGTAAGCAGTGTAAATAAATGATGCCATGATTGAGAGAAATCTGAAATGTCAGGGATAAGCCATGCATAGCATATTTGTGTTATAAATTATTTTAAAAGTTGATTGGTCAAATAGTAAATGATGACCTTTTGATCTATAGTGAGTGACTGACAGAATGCCAAATTGTTGAATATTGTGGCAGTTCTGTCAAAACCTTGCATCTCCAACCGGGCCCTTCAGCATGTATAAAGTAATACTTCTTATGTATAACCTTTGGGCAGTGTGCTCTAAACATATTCAAGGGCCAAAGCACAAATATCAAAGGTCTCTTGGCCCTGAATATGTATAAAAGCAACATTTACTATACATAACTGTAGGGTAGTTTTACTTTACACATGTTGAAGGGCTTGAAAAACATAGAAGGTTATGACAAAATAGCACCAATTATAGTGTTCATCAAATAATGTGCTAGGATACCTTTGCAGATATAGACAGAAATGGATGGAATTAAATTCAGAAATAAGTTAAATTTTAGACTAAAAGGGGCTCAATATTGATCACATAGATCTATGAACTTAATAAAATTTAAGATATTTTTTCTAGTTTAATATCAGATTCATTTTCAATTCATATACTGTAAAAGCCAATATTTTCGCGTACAGATATTTTTTGCGCATTTTGAAATCATAGACATTTCGCGAATTGTTTTTTTCGCGGGCGACCTTCTGGATGCACGGCATGAATGTTGAAAACAATATTTTCGCCTGTTATAATTTTTGCAGAAAAATATTTTGCAGGAAAAGAGCGAAAATAAAACCACCACAAAAATGTCAGCTTTTACAGTATTTATTTATTACTGATTTGTTAGGATTTTAATTTGCTGTACTTTATTAATTATATTACTGATTTGTATTTATTTATTTCATTTACCATCATGCAGGACAAAGGAGCCAATCTTCAATGCCGGTAAGTTATCTTTCTTGTACTGTCTCATCACAAATATACTCAAGTCAATATGAGTACCTCCTCTTGGTATCCCCCATCAGTAGATTTGCTGTGTGTTTAGTGTAGAGGCCCTTCTTGCTTTGACCGATTTAGTTAGAAGAAAGGTTTGGAGCTGAGGTCCTCGAATTTTGTTCTGAGTCATGTCAATACACTTTGTTTTTCAGACCAATAATTTGTTTGACTTCATTTCACATTCAGGTGACATTTTTTACAAATGCCGATTTGGACAAAGAAATAGGAGTGTCCATACAGTCATGTACGTACATACATGTACATGTACATGTACATGTACAATGTACTATTACTTTAAACTGTAGATCGCATGATTGGCTACTGCGAGTCTGGGGCCAGTCAAGTCAAGTGCGCACTTAGAACATTGAGTTTGACCATATGAATTACTTGAATAGTGTGAAATATTTTGTATGTCACAATGCTTATAATAAGATTTCAAATAAAAATCACTTTTAGGTTAGAAATTGAAGAGAATCTCTCCTAAAAACATCACACATCTACTCGCCTTTATTATTTTCAAACTCTCAAAATGTCAGGAATCTAGAGCTCCCAATGTGATGCGGCACATTAATATTATCCAATATGTTGCAGACAGAGCCTCATAATGGACATTTACGTTATGTTACATGGCCTCCTATCAAGCTTTTATATTAAGTGTCTATTGATTGATCGGCCATATAGTATAGCTATAGCTAGGTTGTTCACATTCGCTGTGTGCATAACTCTTTTGCAGTTTGGTTACCCTGCAATTTATCAGAGCTAATCAAATTTGAAAATCAACCACTTGGAAGAATTATCTCCTCTCTTCTGTTTATCGCAGCACGGGGCGACTCCACAGGATGCTAATTTGTTAGGTTATTTTATAGAGATCAATTGACAATCTACGAGAATCTAAATAGTGTGGCTATATGGTTTTGAAAGCAGGAGAAATGCTGTGGGGTCCATAATTGTGCCGCACTTAATGTTTGTTTTTAATGTTCTGAAAATATACATTTAAAACATATTCTAGGCTTTGAAGATTCACTTGAATCGGGTGCAGAAAACCAGAAGGGATTGTGTATGTTTGGCTTCTCTGCATGTTAGGCCAATATTTACTGGAATAATTCAAACAATGAGTGCAAATCTATTAAAAGTAATTTTGGGGTAATAATTTTAGCCTTTTAGGGTAGGGGAGAAGCCGTTTTTTGCAATCAGTTTGCGCCTCTTAAGGGCAGTGTAAACCCAGCACTTATTTCCCCAAAACTGAATTAAGCGGAGTTCCACCCTTTTTAATGCTGCACCAGCTGTTCAATCATTTTTGCCGTGCGCTGAATTTTCCTGTGCGTAATAATAGATGCGCTCCTTATTATCGGCGATGCAGACGCAAGAAGCAAAAGAGCGCAAACAATGTCTAAAAATGTTAACAAAGGCCAATATTACGATCGTTTAAATTTAAGTTTTCTTTCAATTTCTTCACATTTTGACAATATAAATTGAATCTGATAGTTCATTTCGATGTTTATTACTTGTTCATACAGTACACTTGCCTTTGTAGTTATACGCCCCGTGTATTTCGTGACCATTTCGCTTTAAATGATGGAAAATGTCAATATTTTTACTAAATCAACGTTTTCTAGAAGTTCAATTTTGAAGGAATTTTACAAATTTTCAGACAAGATAACTCAAAGTGAAAACTATAACATTTTAAACTGTTACTGTTATCCTATAGAGAACATTTTGCTCTAGGAAAGGTTTTCTCAATATTTCATTTTTTGCATTTAAACTTGAGATATTCACTAATATTCACCAATTAACGGTAAAATGTTTGCAAACAATATTAAAATCTACATATTTCAGATGTTTTTGTCAATATTTAGAAAAATAAGCGTTATTTCGAAGAAGAAAAAAAATACCGATCCTTGCCTTGTTTACGATAATCAATATTATAAAAAAAATCAAATATTTCTTTTTAGTTATGCTGTCTGAAAATGTGGATTAAAAAAATGGCTTTTTTTGTTAATTTTTCAAAATATGGGTATTAATGTGTCAAACTGATGTCATAATCAGATTCCATGTTCAATTTACTTACTATAGATGTATACTTTTATATACTTTTATTAAATATTTTCAAACCTTAGAGGATCGAAAAGGCAAGGGTTGACACCTCCCTTAAACGACCCATTCGCAATTTCTTGAAAATACATTTGTATGCTGTTTATAAAAGTGATAATTTTTGAATACATTACGGCTGCATGAAAATACGAGCATACAATTAAGTCACCTGCCTCAAAGGAACCTATCATGACTCATTCAGCACTCAAAATTTGGCCAAAAAATGAGTGTCCAAAAATTACATCTTTTGCAGCTCTCTACTGCATGTATGTCATTCTTGCATGCCATATCTCTATCCCTGTGATGTACGTACATAATTTTATGTAGCTTTAATCTGTGTGTAGTGATGTATGTTTCATTTATCTTTCCATATTACTATATAACCTTTGACCTTTTCCCTTCCCTCATGGTGTTGCTCCATATATGTGCCATATCTGTGTGATATCTGTGTGTGCTTATAAATAGCCGGTGGTAAGTAGTGTGCTCGTCTACAATTCCTATTGCATGTGTATTTTCCCTCTTTGCACGCTATACTACTACTACTACTAGCACACATTGAGACCGCTAGTGCATGGACTGTAGAAAAGATATTTTCTACAGTCTATGGTTATAAAATCTACTAACAACACTTTCAGGAAAAAATGTCATATTTATTTTCTGTGAAAACAATAGTCTTAAAAATGGGAAATAAATGATACCATAAATTAAAATATTTATTAACATCACCCATTTAGAACGGTTTAATACACCCTTGCATTTAATGCATTTTGTATTGCATGAAACTAACAACAATTAATTTTTTTATGTAGTAGGAACCAAATCACAATTTGATTGCATTGTATTAAAAATTGAAAATAATTATTACAGAAGGACTTTTTAAAAACAAATATATGAGATGATGTATTGAAAAGTGAACATGATTAATATTTTGATTATAATTCAGATCACTCGATATGCAATTTTGTAATCTAATCTTAAATGCATGCAAGGACCAATTTGTTACGTGATGAATAAATAATGAGCAACCAACTACATTGAAAATTGTGTATGTCTGCGATGCCTGTTACGTTTTGCTCATCTGATTATTTATTTATTTTTTACTCTTTTGATTATTCCAAAATTTCCCTCTAAGGTGACAAAAAAACCACCCCTTTTTTACTAATTGTTTGAAATGGTTTTGAAATATTGGAAAAAATGTGAAATTAAATTTTTTACAAAAGTTGTGAAAATTATTGCAAATTCACCAAAATGTTCACAAAATTTCTGTTTTTTTCGTCGCCTTAATCAAAGGTCCCTTTTTTGGATTGATTGGGTGTAAAATGTTGGTGATTATCTGAAGGCGTTTCATTCCATGTGTTCCAAAAGTATAGCAATGCAATAAAGAAAGAAAGGTGTGTACATTCTTTGTCATTAATATGGTGAAAAAATAAGTTCCATAATCTATATCATAATTCACATTGGCAAAATTTCATTTTGAAATGTGATACATAAAATGAATACGGTGTAGCATACATGTAGTACATTTGTACACTGAAGCTACTGATGGTGTTTAGGTTCAATTTTGAGAGTGAAAATCTATGCCCAGACTAGTACTGTAAACGTGGAATTTTTCGCGCTACATTAATGTTCGCGCCTTTCACGCTCCAAGCAGCTAACCCGAAAATAAAAACACGCGAACATATTTATTTTGTGTATAAGTCTATGTAATGAACTTTCAAATCACGAATTTAAAAACAACCAAAATGGCTGAAAGTCGACAAAGCACGAAAAATGTAATCGCGAAAATTACCACTTTTACAGTATCCCTCTTTGCACGCTATACTACTACTACTACTAGCACACATTGAGACCGCTAGTGCATGGACTGTAGAAAAGATATTTTCTACAGTCTATGGTTATAAAATCTACTAACAACACTTTCAGGAAAAAATGTCATATTTATTTTCTGTGAAAACAATAGCCTTAAAAATGGGAAATAAATGATACCATAAATTAAAATATTTATTAACATCACCCATTTAGAACGGTTTAATACACCCTTGCATTTAATGCATTTTGTATTGCATGAAACTAACAACAATTTATTTTTTTATGTAGTAGGAACCAAATCACAATTTGATTGCATTGTATTAAAAATTGAAAATAATTATTACAGAAGGACTTTTTAAAAACAAATATATGAGATGATGTATTGAAAAGTGAACATGATTAATATTTTGATTATAATTCAGATCACTCGATATGCAATTTTGTAATCTAATCTTAAATGCATGCAAGGACCAATTTGTTACGTGATGAATAAATAATGAGCAACCAACTACATTGAAAATTGTGTATGTCTGCGATGCCTGTTACGTTTTGCTCATCTGATTATTTATTTATTTTTTACTCTTTTGATTATTCCAAAATTTCCCTCTAAGGTGACAAAAAAACCACCCCTTTTTTACTAATTGTTTGAAATGGTTTTGAAATATTGGAAAAAATGTGAAATTAAAATTTTTACAAAAGTTGTGAAAATTATTGCAAATTCACCAAAATGTTCACAAAATTTCTGTTTTTTTCGTCGCCTTAATCAAAGGTCCCTTTTTTGGATTGATTGGGTGTAAAATGTTGGTGATTATCTGAAGGCGTTTCATTCCATGTGTTCCAAAAGTATAGCAATGCAATAAAGAAAGAAAGGTGTGTACATTCTTTGTCATTAATATGGTGAAAAAATAAGTTCCATAATCTATATCATAATTCACATTGGCAAAATTTCATTTTGAAATGTGATACATAAAATGAATACGGTGTAGCATACATGTAGTACATTTGTACACTGAAGCTACTGATGGTGTTTAGGTTCAATTTTGAGAGTGAAAATCTATGCCCAGACTAGTACTGTAAACGTGGAATTTTTCGCGCTACATTAATGTTCGCGCCACATTAATGTTCGCGCCTTTCACGCTCCAAGCAGCTAACCCGAAAATAAAAACACGCGAACATATTTATTTTGTGTATAAGTCTATGTAATGAACTTTCAAATCACGAATTTAAAAACAACCAAAATGGCTGAAAGTCGACAAAGCACGAAAAATGTAATCGCGAAAATTACCACTTTTACAGTATTATGATGATGCATGCAGCAGGTGGTATAAAAATAGTGATCAAACCATACTTTCATGGTCAAACATACTGTAAAAGTGTAAATGTTCGTGTGTGTAAATGTTCGCGCTTTGCACATTTTGAACAATTTTGCTTGTTTTTATTTTCGCGATTTTGAGCTTCCATACATAGACCTACATACAAAATGAATATATTCGCGCGTTTTAATTTTCGCGCTTGCTGATTTGAGCGCGAAAAGCGCGAACATAAATGTAGCGCGAACATTTGCACTTTTACAGTACTAGGCCATGCATGTTGTGGGGAGAGTTGACCTTGTCCTGAACGAGGGCATTTCAACACATGGTTTGCTAATGGTATATCAATGAACTATTGTGTGAAGTAAAAAACAAAAGCAAAATGGCATTGCCTGATGAAACCAGTTCACTAGATTTGAAACCTAAGTCTGTGAAATTTAACATTTTGGATACCTTGGGGATACACACTCAAAGCACTATTCCTATCTTACCTTCTAACTTTCACCATGAAAGTAACAGACCTGTTACTTTCATGCTTTCACAAAATCAGCAGTTTGATTGACTGATTGATCACCCTATGGAATATGATTTATGACCTCATGAAACTTTAGTGATTCACTATAATTATATAAATAAAAAACACAAAATCTTTGAATATATTATACTGTTTTTGAGAGTCTTTGTATGGTTGACAATTGACATATAATTATTTGTTTTGCCATTGCCCCGTTTTATCACTATTTATTATAACACACTCTTTGTAACCTAAAATGAGTCTCGAAAATCTGTCTGCCAGATACACAAAAATAACAACACTGCAAACATTTCACCTCATTTTTATACAGTTCTCAGAAGTTTCTTGTAGTTTAAACGTAATGCATTTTTTATGCTTCATAAAACTAGATCAATTTTTACATCTTCTTTCATGGTTGATTGACAATCTGGTGAATACATACAAATAATGTTTTATGAGGGCTGACTAGCAATGAGCATACTAATACTATGAAAGTGAAAGCCTAGAGTTTTATGGGAAATTATGAATTGTTTACAAAATGCTTGCTTTATTGTGTACATGTACAACATTTAACAATGGAAAACATTCATGATTTAACAAAGCAATGACTGCACAATTGACAATGAAAAAAAAGCAATGAAATGTCACACATACGCAATATGTATAAAATGTATAGAGCTTGGTGTCGTTTTGTTACTCTACATCTACAGACTTCAGGTCTCTGCGGATAAATACTAATTTTACCGTGGGAATTTCTAGATCATGTTTTAAAAGTTACAAATGGTATCAAAGATGTTCATTCAATTGAATTGTTCAATATTGAACAATTTAGCACTATCCATGATAAAACTCTGTGAATGTGGTGGAGCTGTGAGAATTTCAGAAATTCATCATATTTTACAGCCATAGCTATAAATAATTTCTCATGTTAATATTGATTGATTTTCTGAATTTATTTGATAAATTTAAGAATCGCAGAGAATAAAAATAGGAAGCCAGATGGCTATAATAATAATAACAATTAAAAATAATACCTAAAATAGATTAGTTAAGCCCCACCTACTTTTGCTGGTACCATCATACCATAGTCAATTTATTTGGTTTTAATGGCACTACCCCATTGCTGACAAATTAAAAAACCAAATTAATGTTGAATATTGCATAAATTTGCATTGTAGTATCAAAGGCCTTTAAAATGTGGATGTATGCCTGCATGCATCTTAATATTTATATTATTTGTATATCAATCAGATAGTACATTGGAAAAGATAGAACTAATATTCCTATGAGTGATTCACGCACACAGTGCCTAATTGGACTTGTTTCCTGTTGTAAGAGTGCCATGACCTTTGACATTGCTGGTGTCAATTAGAACCTAATTTAGTTTCCAGGCACTTTGTTAGTTTTGATTGGTCGTTTTTGCTCAAACCATTTCTAAAGGAAACCGATAACTAATACATGTCTAATTGTCAATTATGACTTTTTTCAAATCTGGTCATTTAATGTTTTTTTGCAATGTATGTGTTACACAAAACAAAGATCCCATTGTCATACTTAGTTTAATAATATTTTGTATTTTAAAATTTTACTCAAATTTGAAAGTGCAAATACCATCTCTACTCTCTCATGCTTCGCTTGCAGAGCTTGCATTTATTTCCTTTAATTAAGCTTATACCCCAAAGGCACAAAGACAAAGCCATATCATTTTGTCATTTGCATTTTTATATTAAGTTCAGTCACGCTGATCGTTTGCTGCGATGTATATAAAGCTAAAAGCATATGTACTACAAGCGTGTACTGCCGACCATGCCTGATCAAGTGTAGTATTAAAACTGAGGTACAAGCTCACAGATCAGACAGACACTGGGGAATTAATGGGTGGTGCTTTGTAATTGTGTAATGCACTTTTCATACCAGTAATATTCACACATTCTGAAGATCCTATTACTTAGCTATACTGTAAAACAAGTTAATTTCGCGAGCAAATTGATTTCGGGAGAAGCTCAAATTCACGAAATTATATTGCCGCAAATTGATCCGTGTGAAGCTGACAGTAGTGGTAGAAATTTTACGTTCGCGAAATTAAGTTACCGTGAAACTAGTGATAATTAGCAATTCGCAAAAAAAATTGCCGCCATTTTTTTTATTTTACAGTAATTCTTTAGTAAAGCACGTGATATAATACAGGGAATGGATCAATCACCCACTTGCATCCTTGATAATAATAAACCCTAATTTATGTATATTTTAGGCAGGAGAAGTCGGGAAGTACCTTCCTGGGAAATTTTGACATTTGGAGGGGGAAATTTTGGCATTTGGAAGGAAATTTTGTTGATATGGAATGATATTTAGCTGATTTGTACATGTGTAAATCATTTTGGGGAATTTCACTTGCATTTTCCAGCCCTGATCAAAGGGAATCAAAGAATTTATTTTTTCGGGTTTTCAATCGGATTCCTCATATTTTTTTAGATAACAAATACTGACCTGGGGTAGAATAGTGTTGTCTGAAGAACTAGCCGTGGAGTGGAGTGAAGGATGAAAAGAGGGTCATGAGGTGCCCATATCACTTTCCAGTAACAGTACTCCACCTCCCCCCTCCCTACACACACACACACCGGTTCAAATACAGTACAATCGCACCATAAAAACAAATAGCAGACTGTATTAAAATGATGAGTCACATTATCGGTGTTATCACTCTAATCAAACTACAGATGTGCAATGACTGATAGGGAAAGCATATTAGTATTACACAAGACAAAAACTGTCTGCTTTATGAACATTTTGGTTTTTATCTTATCCCAAAGCAGAAATAAAACACTAACACTAAAATTGAGAAATGATAGCAGATGATGTGTTGTGTTCAATAACAAATTGATAACAGTTTATGCATACTGCACTTGTTTAGGCCCTATATGTAGGCGCTAGGCTGAAGTGTTTGAATGTAGATTTGAGGTATTTTACATAACAAATTTGACAAAACTAAACATATTTTGAAACAATTTAAGAGCAGGTTAATTTAAGAGCAGGTTTTTAAACACTTAAACACTTAAAAGTATTTTCCGATTCAAGGGATCTGTGAGGCCATAAGACTTGGACCCCAAAATTGGGAACTTGGACCCATTGGTCCTCCACAATTTGCGAATCCTAGTAGTAGTAGCATCCTTTGAAATAATTGTTAGAGCAGGGTTAAATGTTTCAGACTCACAGGATCTGTGAGGCTGGGAGAATTGAACCCCAAAAGTTGGGAACTTAGACCAATTGGACCTCCAACATTTGGGTATCCTATAGTTCAGTCAGTTCCAAATTGGTGAACCCGTTTGTAAAACGCTCGCATGGTGCAACACGACGCAGTGTCATCGTATGCGTGACGCTTGCGTATGCCAAATTCTCGCACGTACCCTTGGATTACTTTTGCGCGTGGATAGATAAAAACGCATACTTCTCGCCAATTTGGAACTGATTGAACTATAGTAGCATTGGTATGAGCGAATTAGTGTACATTTTTAATTGTTTTAACCAGCAGATTTCAGAATTGACTTGCGACTCAAAGTCAATTAATTGCTGTATATATTATACATGTACATAGAGTGTGAGGGATGGTTCAATGTTGTGCATCAATACCTCATAGTAATGGCATTGCCAGTTGATGGATGCTGGATAGGATATATCATTTCCTATTCTAGGGTTTAGTGCTAGAATTCCTTAGGAAATAGCTGCCATATGTTGCTTAAACAGGTTTAGAGCCCTAATGCAGTAAAAGCTTAAACAGGTTTAGAGCCCTAATGCAGTAAAAGCTTAAACAGGTTTAGAGCCCTAATGCAGTAAAATTACTTTTAAGGCAACAAAAAAGCAAATAAACCCTTTTTGTAGGGGGGACAGACCATTTCCGTAGGGTCGGTTGGATGTTTTTCTATATCTTTATTTAAAAGGTCCTGACAAATTAGTATACAAATTCTACAGTACCTTTTTTTTTAAAGTGTATTTTTTTTAAATAAATATTTTTATTTTTTCTCTCTCCAAATTTGAATTATAAAATAATATGGTCAGCCAGGCTTGTACATTTTTAATTAGAAGTAGCAAATGTGAGGTGTTTTTTAATTACCAGGTAACTGTTCAATATGATAGCTGCCATATAGTGTTTTCTTGGTAGCTTAATGTAAATCCCAAAAATATACCTTACAAAAGTATAGGGCAGCTATCGTTGTGCTGACATCTTGATATGGTGTATCCACCCTGGAAGCTGCTAATAATGCTAACAAATTATTATTCCATCTACTGTATACATCATAGATCTGCATCATGTGTCTGTATCAACCGTCCCGTGCGAATTTATATACTTATATCCAGGGTTGACGCTGAAGCGTTCAGTCAGTCACAGTTTTGATTATCATATTGCATATTAGCTATCAGGGGGATGGGAGAAGCTTTAGAGATATATCGATAAAAGGTCAAGAAGGTACAGAATTCCTCCAATTTGAATGCTTTTAGAAAAGAATCGCCCACGATAGGATTGAAAGAGGTTAACAAAGTAAACATTTCAGTTCAATATATCAAAACAATACACTTGAAAGTGCCACAGGACAAGTGCAGGTTATTTTGATTATGGATAAGATTAATTCTATATTAAAATGTGATAATTTGAAATTTTCAGCTCAGTTACGTGAATACAAAGAAAAGACCTAAAGGCCAGGTTAACTCAGGTTAAATTTCGTTATGGGCAACCTGAGCTTTGATATTGAATTGAATAGCAAGTAGCGTAGCCACTATTTGCATTCATGGCATGGATTTTAAGTAAACACAATTTACTGTCAACATTTCGAATTAAAATTAATAAAATATGATTTAACACATTGTTCTAGGTATCTATATACCAGGCATGATATTTTGTAGATAAAAATCGGAAAGTAGGTATTTTTCACTCTCAAAATGTTGATATTTTTTGCCTACATTTGCGTTTATTTAGCCAAATGTTAGGCAATTTAGCACAATAGTCTGCTGTTTTTTAATATTTCAGGGAAGTTCAGATTTTTTGCCTGATATACTGTAAAACACTTAAAATATGAGGGTACTTTATTTCGCGAATTTCCGAAAGCCAACATTTTCGTAACAATTTAATTTTGCGATTCCAGAATTTAAGTTCAATTTTAAGCATGGTTTATTTTGAGGGGATTTAATTTCGTGAATTTAAGGTCCTCGCGAAAATTGCAAAATGTAATACCTCATGAAATAAAGTGGTTTTGCAGTACCTTTTTTGATCATAGAATATATAGGTTAATCCAGTATTATAGAAAACATTACCATTTTGAAATGTGTTACAAAATTCACTACGTCAGAATTGCCTGCGGACACACAAATTGTAGTTTTGATAATTTTTGTAATTTTGAAATGTGATTTGCGTTGCCCTCTATTACATGATCAACAAATCATAAATATGTGCTTTCATAGAACAATAATTACTTTTAAGAAGCATCCAAATTGTTGTATTGCAATAATGTCCTCCACGATAGTAATGCAGTACTGGCAAAATTAACTGTCACTCAATTGGGTCGCTCAATTGGAAATCAAATCAGCGGAAAGCAAACATAAATTGAAATGTATACCATCAGTGTACACAGACTTACCACCTACCATTATTGTCTGCTCTTTCAGGCGTAACAAGACCTTGCTGATAAATTCTACTAATATTGGAATATGCATTGATCATCTAATTATGCATTAAATTCAATGAAAAATCGTGTTTATACTGCATTATTGGATAGTAGCCTTATATAGACGTAGTCAGTCAGTCGCCTGTCTAATTTACTCTGAGAGGTTGGTTTGGGTATGGCATTGTTTTAGTGCAAATGGCGTCCCTATACAAGGCTCATGTATTGTCAGATCTTCGGTTTACTGGTTCATTGTTTTTGTGCAAATGCCACCCAGTGCCACCTGTACACCATTTTGTACAGCAAATATGTATTGGTAGTTATTGTTATTTTTCAATTATGAACTGAAAATTAAAAATAGAATGAATAAATAGATGAATAAATAAAAAAATCAAAAAATAAATCAAAAAATAAATCAATCAATCAATCAATCAGGAAATAAAGAGAAAGATGGTTCGTGATTTGCACAAAGCCTGGGTCCGATTTTTGCTCTATGGTCAATACATCAATATAATAAAATTGAAAATGAATAAACCAATAGGGTTTCCTTTGCTGAGATGACTCACAGTAAAGAACTGAAATTATAGACTGGCTAAAACATGCAAATTTCATCTAGATTATTAGAAAATCACCCAGTATACAATATTAATGGTAGCATTTTAGGATTATTAGGCATGATACAACTCAATTTGTGTGGAATATATTGGGTAATACATGTACTGCCTTTATATTCATGGACGTACCTTTCTACCATCCATGGCTCATTTCATGGTATGGTCTTGGCCCACTGACTTTTGACCCCTCAATCAGTGAAGTTGAAAATGATAAAAGAAAATATTCATGGGATTAAGTCATTGGTATTTCAACAATTCACTGGCTACATACACATGTAACACTAGAATACACCCATACATTGCCATCTGACTTGTTGACAAACTTAAAATTAGCCAAACATGCAGGATAATGTTGGGCAAAATTAAGGGGATTTTTTCATATTTCTTCAAAATTGTGGAGAATGGATGCAGTCTGCAACATTTTGCAATATTGACAGATATGAAAGAAAGAATACAAATTATTATTTAAATACCGTAAAAGTGGAAATGTTCGCGCTACATTTATTTTCACGCTGATATCAGCAAGCGCTAAAATAGAAACTATTCATTTTGCATGTATGTCTACATATGTGAGGAAGCTCAAAATCCTGAAAATAAAAACAATTAAAATTGTTCAAAATGTGCAAACACACAAACAATTACACACTATAAAATGTCATTTTTTACAGTAATTAAACGTAAAAGAAAGAATACTGTAATTGATTAATCATGCCATAAAATTGCAAATTTATCTTTTGTCAATAAAGATTCCAGTATCATTGTTTTTGCGTGATGAATTTACCATAATTGTAAAGCAAAAAGCATGCCCACGAATTTGGTATTGATTTTTTGATACAGCACTCAAATAACCTTGCATGTTGTCAATATATTAAAGCAGCAGCACGTCATAACATAATACAGAGATGTGCACAAGCAGGGCTTCGATGCATAGGGCCCTTAATAGTTTGAGAGAATCCGATTTGGCTTGGGAATTAACTGAACGCATCATATAAAATGTTACATAATTTTGAATTACAACATTTAATTTGTTTAAATGTTGATACTGATACTGACTGTAAAACAACTTAATTTTGCTAGCGATTTTTAAAATTAGCTAATTTCGCTAGGAGATCCAATTCTCCAAATTAAATTATTTATATATAATGGTTAATTATATATAGGAAGATGATACAAATTAGTGAAATTAAATAGCCGCAAAAGTTGACCCAATGCTAATTCGCTAAATTAAGTTGCCATGAAATTAAGTTGTTTTACAGTAGGTTGGTTGCAACTTGTGGTATTTGTTTTGCATTAATTGTTAAAAGAATTTACATTTCAAAATTATACAAGATGTCAAGATTTTGAATTCTAAATAAAATGCTCAGATGTGAATAGCCCTTCTAGAAATCAAATTTGGTCTGGGATGAGAGTGTCAATTAACCAAATGCATCATAGAAATGGTGCATTAATTTCATTAACATTGTAATTTTTAATAAAAATTGTTACATTTATCGCAATGAAATGTTGGTGGTAATTAAAAGTTGAAACGTATCAAAAAATTAAAATGTTGAATTCAGCATGCATCAAATTTTAAAATGTTGCACAATAATAAAATTAAATTAAAATATTTAACATTGGTCTCATTTTCATACTCTGTTTGTCTGTTTGTTTTGTCTATATCTCTCTTTCAATCTGCCTTCTATATCTGCTGCTCAAATTATTTGATGTATTTACTCAATGACATCACGTATAGATTTGTTTTGATCATGTCACTTCAACACCTCACTTTTAAAAATGTTTAACCATTTTTTCATCAGCGAAAAAAATATTTCAAATGTTATTATTTTTCTTAACTTTAAACAGTTTTCACACCACCCACCTGCAATTGTATCAGCAAAGTAATATATTTAAATGGTTTATAATCATTCTTATGTTGACACGTGAAAATGAAAAATTACTAACCAGCCTGACTAACGCACGTTTACATAATCTTAACCCTAATCACTGTTCTATTAGAGTGATAACCAGCCTTATGCTTTTAATAAAGCCTGCTAGCAGTGATTGGTTCCAACTGGTTTGCATTTTGTTAAGATATTAGTTATGCACCATCTTGCTAGCAGTGATATGTTTACAACTGGACCGCAATGGTTATGTTCCATACGTATTGCATCGCATCGGGTTTTGGCTAACGCCACAGTAATTTTGGCCATCACTAGCCTTAGGGGGTTACTTGCATTAGGAAACATGTATAGGGAAACAGGCCTCTCTAATTCGTTGTTTTGAAATCAGTCCCAGTTTTACAAATTCCTCGAATGCTCTTCCACATATGTACACACAAAAAAGAGGTTGAAGGACAAAACTTATTCATCTACAATTTCTAAGGGATCTCAAGTTTGCTTTAAAAAATTGCCTTCTGTGTGAAAAAAAAAGAAAAAAAGTTTAGAAATATTTTTGAAACAATTTGAAAATGTCCCCCGATAATTTTTTTTTTAAATGGCCAACTGACCAACCAATTCATAAACCCTTGGAACAGGATTTAGCACAGTACATTTCAAAATGACCAACTAATGTTAATATTTCAATTTTCAAATGTTCTAACCAATCATTGTAAGCAGATGGAATAATAAAATATATTTGAAATCAATCTCCTCCTAACTATCCTATCTCGTTTCATTCTTTTCAGATGAGGGATATGTGCGAATATTTTTGCGAGGTCGTCCAGTCACATCGTATATGCCATCAGAGTTTGAGGGATATTCAATTTCAGCAAAGGGTGAAATGCCTTCAGAGAAGCTCAAGCTGGAATGGGTGTATCCTTATTTAAATATTGCCATGGTGATAAACATGGCTGCCTTGGACAGGATTAGTCAGATCATCTCTTTGGATGCCTTTTTCTCATGGAGGCACACAATTTGTATTTGGTAGAAGAAGGGGCTGGGGAACCAATTTTGTGGAAATAAAACCCTAGAGAGTTGATTTGGTTTAAAAGTAAGGTTTTCAAACTGAATATTTGCTAGAAATAAAAAATTATCACAAAAGGGTTTTATATTTTGAGAAAATGAGAGTGTCATAAGGGGTTTTGGTAATGAGATGATGTATTTGGTTTTATGGATGTACCTAAATTAACACTGTTTGAAGGGAATGCCCTGCATGGAATGCTTATGATAGAAACATTTTGACCTCAATACAACCCTGATGTCTTGAGGCTTTTTGTAATAATAATAATAATACATTACATTTATAAAGCGCATACAACAATTTGTAAATACCGTAGGAGTAATGAAGCTTCTATGAGGCCACATCATGTATCAGTTTGTCCTTTGCAACATTTCTGTGGGGACACAGAAATGTTGGTTTATCTCTTGGTTATGTGACATAGTAACCTAAGGAGTCAAGATGTCATCCTTATTAAAGGGACACTGGGAGATACGTATTGAAGTGTGCCCTAAATTTTCCTGGAACTCACGTTTGTACACCTATGTAATACTCGGGCATACTAACTACCATCTGAAACAGTTTACCTTAATTCGCTGTCTATCTTGTAAAATTTCACGATTTGGTGATTTTGATGTAGATCAAATCGAAATTATCAGCACCACTCTCCACATAAATTGCTCTAACCGAATTTCTATCGAGCATCATCATTGAACCCTTTCCCCATAAATCATTACACTTTAGGGTTCCTATACATACCAAGTTATCTATTGAAACAATTATTTTTTTCTGAATTTAATTTTTCTCAGCAATCTCTCAGTGCCCCATTTAAGATGTAATGTGCACCATTAGTAAACTGACTCAAGCAAATATCATCTTATTTATAAATTTGTCATAAAATTAATTTTAGTGGGATATAATACCTATTGCATTGATTGTATGATGCTCCTTGACTACTGCTGATACTCAGATATGGATACCGTGGCCGTGATTGCCGTAGTAATCTGCATCTGTTGCCTACCGGAGAGATTGTCTACTTCATGGCAGCCGTCGTTGTATTATACAATGTGGACGAAGGAACCCAGAGACATTACACTGGACACAATGATGATGTAAAAAGGTAGGAGCAGGGCTTGAAATAAGCTGGAGCAGGGAGCAAATTTTCCCTTGCTAAACCTCAAAATGGTCCTGGTTCTTATGTAAATTGTGTCACCAGGAGCAACCTTTATATTGTTAATTACCCCTAGTTATTCCATTGCACTCATCTTCAGGATGAAATATTTCTGAGGTTTTACCCTTTAAAAGCCCCTGGTATGTGACAAATTGCCCCTGGTTCTGAAAGAAAGTCAGTGAACCAGGGGCAAATTTGTGTAAAAAGTAGCTCCGGTTCTTAAATCCTTATTTCAACACCTGGGTAGGAGATCAACAGACAGACAGGACTTTTGTCCAATTGCAATCATAACAATGGGTCATTAATTCTCACCCTACTAAACCAAAATCAAAAAGAAAATTCAACAGAAGTGCACAATCCATTTGTAGGTCTGCGCAGCAAAATCAAATGTAGAAAATGTACACATAGTGACTTTTCCACCAATTGTTATCTGGTTTCACAGAAAGGTTTATACAGCTATGGCTCCAAAAAGTTGTTTATAGGAGCGCGACCCCTGTATTGTGATGCAGATGCCTGGATTCCCACCCAGTGATCAGAGTCAATCCCTAGGGACAGCAGATCCATTCTTTTTTTCTTCATTATTTGGCCTGTGTTTTCCCCTGTTAGCTTTATCTATACAACCACTCATCTGGGTAAAGTGCAGAGATGTAAGTCTTCCGGAAATTCCCGGAATTCCGGGAATGGCTTCAGAAACTGATTTTCTTCCGGAAATGAGATTCGTCTGGAATTATTTTATTTTATTTTATTTTATTTTATTTATTTTTTCAATTATTTTTATTTTATTTTTTTCTTCAAAAATTAAGCCAAGTTTTTTCTGCAACATGAGCTGTCAAAAGCCAGTTTTTAAGTCTAATTTTCAAGTTTTGCATTGCTTTATCATGATATTCAAAACTCTTTCTATGAGTACTGAAAGTGTATGAAAAATGATATTTTTTAGCTTAAAATGGCAAAATTTTCTTAAAAGGGGGCTCTGCCCCCTTGGACCTCCGCAAGGGGCTCTGCCCCCTGGACCCCCGGTATACGCCTCGGGAAAAGTTCAGGGAATGGATCAGTACCCCACTTACATCCCTGAAAGTGATAATGTGAAAAAAGGCTACATGACCAGTTGAGCGCTTGCAAAATAGTAATTAATCGCACATAGATGTTACCCTTTTCAGCAATCAATCGTCAAATCGGCTATATTAGTTCAGCTGCTTAGAGGTTTAATTAATTCAGGATCACAGTGATATTAAGCAATCTCATGCCCATCTATCAAATCTAAATATAATATGCTACTCCAATTGTACAAGGGCTATTGCCCAATAGTTGTGCACTTGGCTATATCGGCTCTCTCCATCGACTTAATTAGTATTAGCTAGTCTAATAAGCTACTTGAGTAATGTATAGATTGAGAGTTGAGGCTCCAGTCTGCCAGATAATATGTATGATATAATTGTCTGGATATCTTTCAATACCTAGACCTGTGCAACATAGTACGATCCTGTAGGTCGCACATAATTGAAACATTGAAATGTGTTCCCTATCAATATATAAATGAAGCTAAACTACTATTAGTTCAGTAAAGCAAAAGAGATTCTGTCAGATCAGATCATGAAGCTTCTGATCAGATACATGTTTGGCTCATAATGGAGCGATAGAGGAAAATGTCTCTCACTTAATTAACCAATGAAGATCAAATAACCTTCATAATCTGATCAGTAACACACAACTGGGCCTCGTAGTTAATATAGAACAAGTAGATTACCACCAAGCAGGAAATTAGTGCTCTTGAAGAGTTTTCATGCTGTTTAAATCCAATCAGTATTGTGATGCACACTTGCTTTCATTGAAGCATTTTGAAAAATGGCTTCTTTTTATATGGAGAGAAGCAATATTTGAAAAGGATTCCTGCCTATGTGAAGCGAATCAAATTATGAACATAGTCGAAGTTTCTTCATCAAGAAATTGAAGTAACTTCATCATTAATTGATTGATTGATTGATTGATTGGTTCAATAATATTTTGATAATTGTGGACAATTCCCAAGCGTCCTATGCGATTGGTGCGTAACCACAACAGTCATGTAGTGCAAGGGGGGCCCAATGGGCCCAATGTTATGGAATGCAGTGCGTCATCGTCATTATAACATTGAATATTGTGCATTCAACATTCGGATGAATGTGAGCGTGACGCTCGGATTGAGAAATTATTTAACTATTTATAGCACTTAATCGTGTGTGCATACTTGAAAAACGCTATGTTTTTACTATGTACAAATGGAATGAGCAAGTCACAAATATATAACCAATCAATGTATTGTTATTTTTAATACTTTATTATGAACTTCTTTTTATGTTTTTGTTCAGTATTGGAATCCATCCTGACAAAGTAACCATAGCAACAGGTCAAGTAGCCGGTCATGACAGGGATGAAGGAAAGGTAGGTGTCCATCGATGTTTGCTCTTTTTCTATTTTACCATTTTTATGGATTTTAGTCTACAATGGTTTTCCCCACATGACACTGTATTACCAAATAATACAAAGGTTTCTAGCCCATGGAGGATTTTGTCATATCATTTAGCATCAGAAAAATACAATGTATTCATTTAAGTTGTTGTTTTTTGGATGAATTTACAAAAGTAAACTCATCTGTCAATTTAGTTTCTAAATGGTTTTGGCATATCCTCCCGATGCCTTCATCAGTGGGCAATGTTATATGTTGTCAAATTCACATATAAGGCATATATTTGCACATCCCCACCTTTGAAACATCAGGGTATACCTTAGAAATACGAAAGGAGAATGAGTAAGATAATTACTGCCCATTTATTTACAAATACCTGGCGACATTTTGTTTCACACATGGAAAATACACTAAGCGTGTCTGTATCATCATGAACATAAGTTATCAAGTTTTAAAGTTAGCTATGAAAATATCTTGATAAACCCAAACAAAAATTAGATCGTATTGAACAGTTGAGTCGCATGACATTAGAAAGATGTTTACAAGCTTGCCATGGATTACACTGATGAATTAATTTTCCATATTTATGTGATTTTATTACAGCCACATGTCAGGGTCTGGGACTCTGTGACCCTCAACACATTGCACGTGATTGGCCTAGATTTCTTTGATCGTGCTGTCTGCTGTGTCGGCTTCTCAAAACATGTAAGTGTCGCTTTTATTACATTATGTGTTTATTTGTTTACAACCAGTCTATTGACCTTTTAAATACCTGGTCCAAATAACGGGTCAGTATACCCAAAAGCGGATATTTTTATTTGAATTTTTTTAACGAGAGCCAATGGGATAAATGACATCAACCAATTTCTTTAATTTAGGATTCGTGGGAAAATATATCAAGACTTCCTGTTTTTGAAATCAGATTGTTGAGTTAACAACGTTCATCTTTTGTGTATCCACTTCAAGCTCAATGAAGTAGAAGGAATTATGTTTTTGAACGATGTAACGGAAGTTGTTTCATTTTTGTTAATGCTCAATGTACTAGAAGTCTAAACTGACTATGTGATCTAGGTTGAATAGTATTGATGGAAAACGTAAAATAAGATAGGAATATTTTACTACGTAGATGAAAACTGTTCTAAGCAGAGTTTAGTTTCATATGTAATTTTTTTTTTTTTTATAATATCAAATGTTCCCAAATATTTTTGTTGTCATAAAAATTATCATTATCTTCTTTATAATGGCAGCCCCTATAACAGTGGTTGGAATTGTTGCGTACAAATATTATTTTTGCAAATGGACACAATTCCAAAATTGTGACTTAAAATGTGATGCGATCTGTGAAAACCCGCCACATGTCGGGATTTTTCATATTGGAGATATTTATATCATAATAAAGCTGAATCTGTGCTGATTACAGAACTGTTTCGATCATTTTTCTACGATCACTACAACAAAAGTTATGAGTGAATGATGATTGTGATGTCATAAAACGCTACAAAACAAGAAATCATGAAAACAGGCCATAATAGATACATAGTTCAATAGAATAACATTATAAGGCTATTTAGAAAAGTGACTTTAAGTAAGTTTTTGAAGGTGAAATTTCATAAAGGTGATGACACAAAGTAATAGAAATTAATTTTCTAAACAAAATCTTTAAAAAAAAAATTAAAAAGGTTTTTTTTATTTTTTTTATTTTTTATTTTACCCATAATCCCTATTTCACATTTTGCGACATCCGACGGGTTTTCATAGATCGCATCACAAATTTTAAAAACCTTGACTTTAAAATTATTGTATGATTTTTTTACAGGATGGTGGTAACAGATTAGTTGCTGTTGATGACTCTAATGAACATGTGGTCTCTGCGTGGGATTGGGCCAAGGAAAAGAGACTAGCTAGTATGAAGGTAAGTCAATCCCTACAGCCCTCTATAGCGGCACCTATCTTTAAAGAGAAGGACCAATTTGAGGGACTGGAAAAAGGACATTGCCAAAAGGTGTAGGATTTGTTTTGTAATTCATTCACGCATGCATTTATGTCCTGCTACAACACCAATCACTTGATTTGCCCAATTCAAAGGAAAAGAGTCTAGCTAGTATGAAGGTAAGTCAATCCCCACATCCCTCTATAGCGGCCCCTATCTTTAAAAAGCAGGACCAATAGGAGGGAATGGAAAAAGAACATTGCCAAAAGGTGTAGGATTTGGTTTGTAATTCATGCACACATGCATTTATGTCCTGCTACAACATCAACACTTGATTTACCCAATTCAAAGGAAAAGAGTCTAGCTAGTATGAAGGTAAGTCAATACCCAAATCCCTCTATAGTGGCGCCTATCTTTAAAAAGCAGGACCAATAGGAGGGAATGGAAAAAGAACATTGTCAAAAGGTGTAGGATTTGGTTTGTATTCACACATGCATTTATGTCCAACTACAATATAAATCACTTGATTTGCCGAAATTCAAACCAGTGCTTGCCAACTGAAAATTCTCCCAAACCGTGGCGAAAGTGCTAAAAGACTTTCAAAGAAAAGCATAATTACAATTTATCTGTGTTCAAAGTTGATTTGATATTTAATTATTGACCTTATTTTCAAGAATAATCAACAGTTGTCTTCCAATTTGTCATGACAGAGTGCACAAGATCCCGTCCTTGCAGCTGAGTTTCATCCAACGCTCAATGATCAGATCATTACTTGCGGTAAAGGACACATTCTCTTCTGGGCATTTGATGGCAGTAAATTGATCAAGAAATCTGGAATATATGAGGTGAGTAAGATTGTTTTGATCGGACATCCACATTTTTGTCCCCTTCTCCAAATCACAAAATAATCATAGTATGTGACCCGGCACGTCAAAATGGACATGTAAGGTAATCGGACTTTGTAATCACAAGATATGAATTGGAGAAGCATATTTTTTTCTATTATTTTCTTTATATTTCACCATATATATTGGCCTCTATCTCAAAACTGTGTTTACCGACAACATGTCCTTTTTGACGTGACTGGTCATATATGTTAGTCCCTGAGTATATAATATATCTTTATATCACATTAATTTGTCTGGTATGTATATATATATATATGACATTACAATATACAGACACAAACGGGGAGGCTATTTTTATTTATTTCATAGGTACTGACTGTGTACTTTTATAACATCAACACTGTTAGTTGAAAATGAGAGTATAATATTTTTATTTTAAATTTTTATTTTGTCTATGTAGATCTAGATCTGTTTTAATGTTGTGTTTTTACATTGTTTTAATGATCTTACATTGTATTTTACAAATATGTTTAGCAAGGTACAGTCACTTTTTAGACATCCCTCATATTTATTTACTGCTCGACAATTCAGAATATGTCAAACATAAGTTATTGACAATGAAAATGTTATTTGTCAAACCGATGCATATCATATCTGTATTATTTTCAATTCAGAACAATGATAAACATCTCAACTTTTGTGTCTGGAAATCATGAACTGTAAATAAATTTGGACTTCTGTTTCTTTTTGACAGAAATACTCGAAGCCCAAGTTTTGCCTGTGTATAGCGTTCGCTACAAATGGTGATGTGATCTCTGGGGATTCTAATGGCAATATCTATGTATGGGGAAAAGGTATGTAATGTATATCATCTTATAGCACATACATGTTATTGCGGGTGCACTGTTCAGCATGCGTTAAGTGTAAGATATTGTGGGTATTAATTATAGTTCAAAATCAGGTAGCGAATTTATTTTCAGTTATTTAGTAATTAATGATATTATGCTTTATATCAATTTTGGTTGTAAAATTCCAAAATTTCACGAAATGTTTCAAAACTGTCAAATTTATTAAATTTCATCACCATATTTGGAATCACCATGATAAATGCATTAAAGTAAGTACAAACATGTCTAATATTGGTTCAGTAATTCTTGAGATAGACTTTGAAAGTTGGGAAAGGTTCCTGAAAAATCTTGTTTTGTATATGGTAAAACTGATAGCTGGGTGGAAAGTGTTAATGCAACCAAGGAATAATCAATACAGTTCAGTGTGTTTGAATGCAACCAGGAGATGCCCTTTTGATGATAATCAAACAGACAACACCAACATAGTGTTATTCATGTGGGTCAAGCCGTGCTGCAATATGATCGATTCTCTCCATTCTGTTCACCCGCTTCTGTGCAGTGACATCGGAGCTTATAACAATGCATGTGATTTTAATGCTTATGCACTGAAATATGCATCCAATGCGATCAACATGATCTCAGCACTCCAGCATAAATGCTGCATCAATCTGTGGTATATGTTCTGATACCACTGCACAGAAGCATTTTTAAGTAGTACATATTTCAAATGTGTATGCTCTCTCTCTCTCTCTACAAGGATGATCATCTATAGTCTGTTCAACATAAGATGGAATATCACTGCAAAAGAATATGATGCAAAATGAATGGACAATAACAAAGATAGTGCTTTATGTCATGTCGAATAGTCTATAAAACGTAGTCTGTTCAGTGTGACATGGACAGGATTATGGTGACTTTTCACATTGCAAAATAAATATATATCATAAAAGGTCATGTTCCATCTGATGTTGGATGAACTATAGTCTATTTCACTCCATCTGAACAGGTGCAGTATTTACACACACATATCTCCCTCATTGTATGCAAATGTGTCGGCGCCTTTTGAGTAGGCGTGCTCGTTTATGTATTGCAATCGGTGAATGATGCAGTGACATCACTGACACTGCCTCGTGGAAGTGAAATAGACTAAAGCAAGCATGGTGAAAGTTCTGCAACTAAACCAGCACTTGGTGCTACACTAGTACTACTTAATGCACGAACCTGTGAAATTGAGGTTTTGCTTATTATAAGAACAATTACACTTTGTCTAGTTATTGCACAAACCTATAAACTGCTAATGTTGGTTTTGATGGTCAAAATTACATAGACATCTGAAGTCTCCTGTTGCCTTACATAGTGGTTATACAGGGTGAGTCAAAATAGTCAGGTCCCGATTTAACCGGTTTTTTAAACCAGTTAAAATGGAAAAATGAATATATTTAATGACTTGCCTAGTAAGGTGGCATTACTAGCTATAACCTAAATTTTATTTCATTACAATTTTGTTATTCGAAATGGGAGATATGTGCATTTTTCCAAATTCTGTGAAATAAAATCTGTTTCAACTTATCTAAGGGATATGGATGTAAAAGTTTAACGCGCGCCTTTTGAATAAGTCAATCAAAGGCGTGTTGGTATTAACAGCACTTACAATAGGAAAAGAGATTCTATTGTCTTTGCGGTATGTTTTTAATAGTTTTCGTGCAATCAGAGATAGCCTATAACAAACATTATTGAGTGTTAACAAAATGTTGACCAAAGTATTTTGAAACTTGTTATTTTAATCAAACTGATATGAGAGAAGTCTGAGAGAAAACAGATCTTATATCTTTAAACAGTTTGTACTTTGACAAATTACTAGGCCAAGTGCATAGTCCATTTTTATGAATATGTTTGTTCAATACTGAGTTACATTATAATGTAATTTAATACTTTGCATGCAATATCGTTTTATTTATCAGAGATTCAACAAAAAAAACCATGTTAATTTGGTATAAATTGCAACAGTTATACAGTGTGTTGTGTTGTATGAATAACTAATATTACAGTAGTGTTAACATCCACCACCAAACTTAGAACACTTTGGATTTCGCGTCTTTTCGTAAATATGTTGTAAATCTGGCGTGGAATATGATATTGTCGCGAAAACATCCCCAGGTATGAAGAAGTATGTCTACTCTCATAAACAATGAAAAAAATTATCAATTTTGTACAAGAAGTATTTTTACTGATTTTTTTGAAAAAGGGACCTGACTCACCCTGTAGTTTCAAATGTGTTTTTCTCAAAATGGACAAAATGTACTCCAAAAAATATTTTTGTGCTTTTTAGCCTTTAAACACTTTTCACACGGCTATTAGTTTAACCACATACAAACAGATTTTTCAGAAACTTTTCTCAATTTTCATCTATTTTCGTCTATCTCAAGGATTACTAAACCAAAACTAGGCATGTTTGTACTTATTTCAATGCATTACTCATGGTAATTCCAAAAATGGTAAGAAAATCCAATAATTTTTACATTTTTGAAAAATGTTGTGAAATTTTGGAATGTCGTCTGTAGACGCCTGCCGCATGGTAAGTGTTAAGTACTCAACCTAATCCTGATTTTGATATCGTTTTATAGGTGGTAACAGAGTGACCTATGGTATCACCGGTGCACATGAAGGACCAATCTTCTCTCTGTCAGTGCTTAATGATGGTACTATGCTGTCAGGAGGAGGCAAAGATAGGAAGATCATACAATGGGACTCATCTTACCAGGCTACAGTACAGCTTGAGGTAAATTAAGTTTAAGTATACAGCTTTTAAGAACTAGAGACATTTTATTTAGTTCTCTGGGTTACTATAAGGCCAAAATGTGTTTGTTGTGTTGCCCTCAGCGCCCGGTCCAAATTTGTTTAAAATTATAATTTTTGGGTTTTTTTTAAATTAAAAAAAAAAATTAAAAAAGATTCTTCAATATTTTACCTGTTTTCCAAGTAAATAATTGTTACAAAGATACTCCAAACTCTTTCATGAACCACATATATAGCAGAAAAAACAGGGAATAATCTCTACAGAAAAATCAACCTTTACGCAGTAATGAATCTCCCTGCGGCGTCAACCATGGCTTAATGATCAACTATTTATCTCTCCGCAGAGTAGGTCAGAGCACATATAAACACCCATGTGCTTCTGACCAGGCCGGTGCCACTAAACACTGACTTCCCATTGCTGATATTGAAGCCTCTAGTGTGATAGCGCCCCCATTTTGTGAGTCGCATCCCGCGTCTCAATGAATCTTATAAGGACTTTCGTGTTGTCAATCACAAAGAGATTTCCTTACAACTTTATCATTTAATATTTGTACGTAAGAGCTATAGTTTTGGAGTTGAGAGCATATTAATTACCTGGTCAGTTACTTATTTTGATGACTGTATATACATAGGCATTGCCTCAGAGTTTCTTTTCTTTGTGGAATAGTGTTTTGATAGAACAGTGACAAAAGCTATCTTAGAGTACATAATATCCCTAGTTTTGCCCAAGGGGACATCATTTTTTTGTTTTCTGTATAATATCTTGACGATCAAGTGGATGTAACCATGTATCTTGTGCTTCTGTCTTATCTAGCTGCCTGAAGTAACCGGCCCAGTACGCTCACTATGCCAGGGTAAAGATGATAAATTCTATGTGGGTACAACACGCAATGCCATCCTACACGGAGACATCAATGGAGACCTCACTGCTATTGTGCAGGTAAGTAGACTGAATATTAGGTCAATAATTAGCCAGATTATCTGAGATATTTTAAAAACTACACTCACCCTTTACACTTTGTATGCATCCAAGGCGCTTAACTTTCTGGGTATTATTTTGAGCAGACAGACTTACAATTCCCTCACTGTATGCTCAAAACCCTGCAAATTCCATGTATCAATATTTAAGTCAAGCCTATTTAATTTGCCTAATTTCAGTAATGATTCTTTTTTGGGGGGTGAGGTCAACATAGCCCCACATTAAATATTCACGCTTCGCAGGTACCATACAAAATGTGCATGAAAATTGATAATAAAAATGATTGATTATGATAAAGCTCTTTGTTAGAAATCTCAAAATGGGATATTTATTTACATCATTTTTCAGGCACACACCGATGAATTGTGGGGTCTTGCTGTCCACCCGAATCAGAGTATGTTCCTGACCTGCGCATACGACAAACAGGTCATCCTGTGGGACATGGAAGAACACCGCCCTCGCTGGATCAAAACCATGGAGGATCCGTGTCAGTCCGCGTGTTTCCATCCGTCCGGCTCCGTCTTGGCCATAGGCATGAGCACAGGCAGATGGGTGGTGCTGGACACTGAATCTCAGGATCTTGTCTATGTACACACTGACGGCAATGAACAACATGACATCATTAGATATGCACCAGGTAATGATTATTTTTGGAATTTTATGTTTATTTAATTTCTTATCAATTCAAACATTTTGTAGAGAATGATTGTTCAACTTTGTACTCTTCGTCCAAATTCTATTACCAATGATATACAAAATAAACATGATGACATTATGTACACTGAAAATGTATAATTGTGTATTTGTGATGATATGTAATGTAAACATGATGAAACTATGAAATATGTAATTCATGATGTACCTTGTAATGATGATGAATGTATATGAAAATGTGTTATAAATGTAATGTATAAATAACAGATAATAATAAGCAATAAAAGATTGAACAAAATTTAGAAAACTATTATATGATTCATAAGAGCTGTTTTGAAATATCAATTGTTTCTAAATATTGATTACAGATTTTTGGAATCAATACTTTTTTTTGTCAAACTAGAACCTAAAATTATATAATTATTAATTTAATGTTTTCACAAGTTTAGCTTTATTGTTTCTTTGTTGTAAACAACCTCATCTAGGTTTCTATCTTTAGTTGCAATTTTCTCCCTATATAGATATTTGACATGATTTGTCTGTTTTCTAATTTCAGATGGTAACTCAATTGCTGTAGCCTCACATGACAACTACATCTATGTGTATTCAGTCAGTGAAGATGGACGCAAATACACCAAAGTAGGAAGGTGTTCGGTAAGTAGCAGGCAGGCTGTAACAATATAAGGCCAAGTAAAAAAATAAAGCAGTTTCTCATCCCCTCTGGATCAATTTTCTGGAATTCTATAATTTTCTTTTTTTCTTCTGTATTTTGTCCATAACTTTTTTGTTAAAGGTAATAGATTAACTATAGTCCAAGGAGCATTTTAAAGCAGGTTTTGTGTTCACAAACCCCCCTGAACCATGAAATAAAAAGGCCTCGTCCTCTTCAAGTTATGCAATCAATCATGCATACCACGCTGGTAGTGGTGATTTTGCATTGTTTACTAAAAATTAAAAAGTGCCCTCATCCTCCTTTTTTTCAAAAGTTATGACGATTATTATTTTTATTTGGCCTAATACTAGTGTTATATAGGTAAAAGCATCCTTGATCATTTGCAAAATCAGGTTTCTCGACTACCTGCATACCTGTATTTATAATTATCATACCTCTAGTTTGGTTTCCTAATCACCCACACACACACCTCTAGTTTTATATCCGTCCTCTAATTCCTTTGCAAGTGATTGAAATATTGTGTATCAGAAGATGGTCCTTACTTGTCTTGTTGCCCTACAAAAGTTTGGATCTGAGAGATGTTTTGTTTTGATACTTCAAATGAAAAAGTATTGAGTTATCCCCAAATGTGGCATACCACAAACCTGAAGTATGTGTACTGTTTTATAAGGAAAAACAGCCTCCTTTAGAGTTGAAGCCCAATTAACTTTTACACACAACTCAATTGAACATTAAGTATCAAAACTCATTTTTCTCAGAATATCATCGTTTGTCAACCCTTAAAATACCAAATTGTATAACTAATATCTATCAAGGGTAGTCCTGTTTGTTAGCCTTTAACCGCTAAATATCTTCCTATCATTGTTATTCCATCATTAGGGTCACTCCAGCTTTGTGACACACATTGATTGGTCCGCAGACTCAGAGTTCTTGCAGTCTAACTCTGGTGACTATGAGCTGCTCTTCTGGAATGCCAAGACCTGTAAACAAGTGACATCAGCTACTACTATGAGAGACACGGATTGGGCTACATTCACATGTGTACTGGGATTCCCAGTTGTAGGTCAGTATATATTCATGTGTATGGTATCCCATACATTACAACCATTCATATCATTTGATTTTGGTTATCTTATTTGCTTTAGATCCCTTTTCAGTCTTTTCTTTTTCTTTTTTTTAAAAATATATTTTACAGGGTCTCTTTTCAGTTTTATGCCCTCATATTTCATTGATAAGGCCCTGAATTAAAAAAAAATTAGTAAAGGGTGTAAAAGGAAATCCATTCTGGAAGGCTAACTTCCAGTGCATAATTCAGGTAAAAACCATGTTCTGGAGTCTGCATCTATATTCATTCATGGTAGCGCGTATGAGTAGAGGACAAAACATTTATGAGATCTCTGCAGAAGGTCTCGGGTGAGAAAAGTGATAAATACAGGAAACATGTTCCTTGCAACAAATGTGTGGAGGTGTCATTTCAATACATTTAATTTTACTTCCTTATTTAATTTTGTATACCCTAGATGTTTATATCTGGCTTGCAGTTACCGTTATACTGCAAAGGACATACGATTTGTTAAACAATAGTTTTTTAATTAATTTAATTAATTGGGGATTTTTCTGGGAGAGTTGATGATGGTAGCTGCTTCTATTGTGAAATTAGTGATGAAAATTATCTGCCTCCAACAATATTGCATTTTCCCCATCCTTAGCATGTCCCTTTCAAGCAATTTCTTTAGCACATGGATAATAGCATGGGCCTTACAAAATACCCTGTTTGGTAATGATCAAACAATAATTAAAGCTGCTTGGAGATAGTTGAAAATCTTATAAAGTCAACCCAAGAGGTCTCTTTCTTGCATAATATCTTACAAAAAGTATATTGATTACCCTCTCTTGGGGGTGGAGATCTCCAGGTGTAAATTCCTGTCATAAAGTTGTACATTTATTGATCACTATCATTTCTTATTATCGTTTTGCTCTCAGGTGTATGGCCCGAGGGAAGTGATGGTACAGACATCAATACCGTATCTAGGTCCAATAACAGAAATATCCTTGCCACTGGAGATGACTTTGGCAAAGTTAATCTGTTCCGCTATCCGGCATCAGCACCGAAGGTAATTATCATTATGTATGGACTGTCGTTTGAATTGAATTTCATCTGTAAATGTATACATATACACCTATTTTATAGAATAGTGATACCTCTTTAGGCATCATTGTAATGCAACAACATAGCTTCTTCATTCGGCAACGTGATGGTTTATTATTGTATGAAATTGTTTCAATTTTGTTCAGAAAAAAATGTATAATAATTTGTTTGAGGCACTATAGATCAGCTGTTACTTATATTTGTATTTACTTATGAAGAAAATTTGGTTCTATGCCACTTTTCATCTTTGACAAGTTTTAGCATAGCTCGTACAGATCAACAACTGGTGTTGAGATTATAAGAATTGATTACTGCACTTGGCAGATGCTCTTGTGAAAGAAACCAGGGGAAGGGGGGTGTGACAGTCAACTTTTACACTGTAAACATGCATGACCACAAAACATGTAATAGGGTTGGGTTACGTGCGTAACACATGAAGAGGAGCAAAGGGGTCTTAGATTGACCATTCTTAAGAATAAGGGTACTTTTTTCAAAATATTGGTGATATTTTACTCATTTTGGGGTCAAATTGGGGAGTGAATTTTGGCTTCAGAGGAAATGTGTTTGTAAACATGCATGACCACAAAAACGTGTAATAAGGCGGGGTTTTGTAATGGGTTGTCTTAAGCACGTAACATGTTAAGGGGTGTAAAGGGGTCTTAAATCTTGGTGATATTTTTCTCGTTTTGGGGGTCAAATTGGGGAGTGCATTTTGGCTTTAGAGGAAATATGTGTTTAGGGGGGTGGTCTGGAAAATCTTAGGTCACACATGTTTACAACATGGTAGCTGACTGCCCATGTATCAAATCATTTGTAATTAATTATAAACATTGATGAAAGGAAATATTCATTTCTAACCTTATGTTATTTATACTTGTCTTCTCTTTACAGGCACCATGCCATGCGTTTGGAGGCCACAGCAGTCATGTGACCAGTGTAGTGTTCACCACAGATGACTCCTCGCTAATCTCCACCGGAGGCCGTGACATGTCCTGCATGCAATGGAAGGTGCAATAATCGCACAACTGGTCTTTGTCAAAGTCTAATCCTCCAAACAATACACAGCTGTGTATTTCGATAGGTTCTTAAAGTAGTCCTTCATAATAAAAAAACGGTCTAGTCGTACACAGCGTGGACTATTACCCGGGACCAACCGCAAACACTGATATAAAACAGTGGTGTCTTATATATGTGTATGTATCAACAGTAACAAAAAGCTCTATAGCATCTGTGTTTACAAGATTTATCTTTATTGCAATCATACGTATATGAATCAATATAGTCAAATGTAGCCAAAAAATGTTGGCTTTTTTTTCTAATGTGGTATTCCTTGTTATACATTGTATATTAAGAATGTGCTCGTTTACAAAAACAAATTGATCATTCCCTTTTGCATGAGTTCATTATATTGAAGATATAACATTATTTGTAATGTGTTACCGTGACGGGGTGTCATTTTCTAAGCCAAGAACGGCTGAATTTTGTTTGATATTTTATTTGTTGATCTTTATATTTCATATTACATTTATTATTATTATTTAAAACCAAAGTGCACATTTTTGCAGTTTTTTGCAGTTTTGTTTTCAGTTGAATTAAGTTATCACAATACAGGATAGGAGCCATTTTTGTTGTTATAGGTCTTTGTTGCAAATAGATTTCCCAAAGGATGATGGGTAAAAAGTAACGCAGGATTCCATCAAGGTCATGACCTGTGTACTTAAGGTCACAAATTGTGATGTTCATAACCAACAATAAGGCGCTATCCCATTGTAATTACTGTTTATGATATTGAATTACATGCGCACTGCACAAATTCACCATAATGCTGTGAATCTGTGGTTTCTAAGATTTCATTTTTTTCTTCAATTTTTTATATATGATATTGGACCCAATTGGACTTAATTATAATAGGTGGATTTCCACAAATTCCAAATACAAGTTCATGCTTAGTAGTCAGGAGAACCCAAAAATTGCAATACTGAATTATACTATAGTCCATTTATATGACAGTGATGTAACTGCGTCATTGACTAAAATTGCAGCACATAAACTTGCATAACTATTTGAGGCGCTGGCGTATGTACACACACACGTAGAAAGGCGGATGATACATACGCTTGCGTAAATATTGCGCCTACAAAGTTACATCACAGTCCAGAGGAAGAGAAATAGAGTATAGTCTTATTCTAAGACCTGCTTATTTGGTGCAGATTGAACCGTAGGAAGACATTTCTTTGCAAAGCTACCGTAGGAAGACATTTCTTTGCAAAGCTATTCAAGATTATGTATGGGGATATATTGCCGACTTAATTATTCAAATGTAACAGTTCTTGTAAATCATTATGTGAGTTGTATATGTAATAAGCATGTCTTTCTTGTCCTGGTCTGGTTATGTATCTTTATAGTTACTAATCTATAACACACATGTGTAAACGGTGCAGTTGTCTTGTTGTACTGAACTGAATGGTGTAAACATATGCGTGTTTGTCAAGGCAAATCTATGTCTAAAACTTGTAGTATCGTACTATCTCATGTCCTATTAGGATAGATGGATATGAAAAAGGTCCCTCGCATAACATCATTGTAATGAGGATTTTCCTCCGAATGTACAATTTACTGATGTGAGTGGGGGAAGGGGTTGTTCTGTGGTTGTACCATTATTGTTACGGGGGATTGGGATTGTCATCTCAGTTTTGGGAAAGGGGGCTGTAAGCTAACAAGTAATGATATGTGCTTCAAATTTTGTGTAGATTTTTTTTTACTGGCTTGTAACAAATAAACTTGTACCAGGTATTTTGGAGGAAAAAAATGAAGAAAAAAATCTACCTCACCAAAACCAACCCCCTACTAATATGCAACAATGACAATTTCATTGGATTATTACAGGCATTGATTACAGGCACAAATGCGGGTAACTTTCTTAATAATAAACCAATGTTTTGGTGACGCCATATCAACAAGTCACTCCTGCTCATTCACCATATCCTATGGCCTATTAATCCCTTGAAAACTACACCTTTCTTACAGTGCCTCTGATTGGCTCATTACAGGATATCATGTGATACATACCCCTGTGATTAACTAATCAAAAAGGTGCTTTTATATCTCTTTATCAACATACCACCATTCTTACTGTATCTCTGATTGGCTCGATGTATGGAATGACACTCTTTGTAACCAATCAAAGCTGTACTTAGATGCCGATATATAGGCAGGTAGGGCGCAGGGTTCATAACCAGTTTTGGAAGAACAAATTATGCCTAGTTACAATTCAGAGGTACATAATGTCCTAATAAGATGGCATATAGGGACATTGTAATGGCTTTATTAGATAGCATATTAAGACTTTTTGATGTCCTGATTAGATAGCATATGAAGACATTACAATATCCTGATTAGCTTGGAATTGTCACTTGTTCCTGTGCCTTCACACACCTTTATATCCATTTTGCTATCAATATACCCTCACTCTTGTAACAGAACAATAAAAATGCACAGTTTTTTAAAGATGGATGTATATCCAATATCTGATAGATATATGTAATAGTTGTGATGTCTATCCTGCCAAAATCATTTTATTTTAATTTGACACCACTAACACTAAGTTTGATGTGAATGTATGTTGCTGTGGAATTGTATTAACACAATAGCACCAAGTGGTGGGGAAAAATTGATATAAAATGATTTTGCACGTGTGTACGTATATATCCAGTTTTCTAATTCCTTGACTTCCGATTCCTTAGTAGTGGAAACTCTCTTCTTACCTCAGCCTTCAGGACAAAATATATATATAGAAATCTATCTAAAACCCCAGCATTTTTGTGGGATTGTTATACTTGTGGAAATAGACGAATCTTTGAAAATATTACATTTGTATCGAAAGAACCTGTTCATATAACAATTCTCTGCATGAAATTGTATAATCTTTTTTAGATATAACAAATAATATTCAGTAACATATTGATATTGTGTAATTTTGAGTACAATTAAAAACCCAATTCCTATCACAGAAAAAACATTGCATTAGTGTATGATATATTGGCCTATTCAGATGGGGAATTACCCTAGGGTAATAGTAATCAAGTTTAAGGGTTTGGAGACACAAGGCCATATCGACAATGGCTGCCTTGTGTATGGTTGCATTTTTAAAAGGGTGCACCATATAGAACCAGAAGTGTATAACATGTATAACAACTGGCAGCTATTACAGATAGGACCTTGTGGCACTTAGTCCTCGAATATACAATATTGGTATACTTGGTGTATATAAAAAAAACACTCGGTTTGTAATGAACCTCCGATCTTTGTAAAATTGCTCAAGTATATTAACAGAAACAATTGATATATAAATGTTTCTCTATTGGTCTTATTCTGTGATGTATTGTTCTCAGATTTACAAGATAAAGAAAATAAATTGAACTTCTAGAAAATAAATTGAACTTCTAGATGATATATAGCCTTTCAAACAGTTGAGTGATTTTACCTAGATTCAAGATCATAAGCTTTAGGAATAAGTCTTGTTATTTTGTATACACCAGTTGCCATGAGTAGATCAAGGGTGCCATGACTTTGGACACAAGACATCTTTAAAAGGAATTCCCCTTCTTAATCTTTCTCTCTGTAACTCTCTCCATTCAAAATGAATATTATCAAATTCTTCTTCATCAAATAGCATTGGACAAGTAATCCTCGATTTATGAAAAGTTCAATCTAATAATGTCATTTTACCATAGTATCTGAAGCAATGGAGTCACTCGTGCGACATAAGTATAGAAATGGGCTTGTAAATGTGCTAGGCTTCTGAACTGTATGTTCATATTACAAGAGGAAACTGACAATTTGGTTTCAGATCTATCACCGGAGAAAGTGTACTTTAGGTCCAAGGCATGCATCAATTACACGGTAAAATAAAGAACCCTGTTGTAATTGTATGATGCACTTTATTCTATCAAAGACTTGATGCATGGCTGGGACCTAAAGTTCACCTTACTATGAACTGAATCAAGTGTATGTTATGTATAATGTTAATACAGTGCAGTAATTTGCTGGTTTTTTGAATATGGTATAAAAGCTCCAAACATTCCTATGATCTTGAGATATTTCAAGACTAGTATGTAAACGATAGGCAAGTATGCGTAGACACAGATGGCTAAATAATTATCATGTGACATCCATACATGTATGAATCATGTATGTACATGTATGTGTAGTAGTTGCCTTTATATAGTCTGTTGACTACAGTGTCCATACATTGAACAAAATAATATAGCATTCAGAAATTTCCTGATATATCAACAGAAAAGGAATGAAATGTAACAAATATTTTCAACTTAAAATTGTTATCCAGGATAGATGCGAGAGCACAAAAGATTAGTACCAGCTTTGTAATACCGATAGAGATATTCTATGCTGGTGATTGATTTGAACAATAATATCTCGGTTGTAGACCATTATCAAGTCAGTATGATTGGATCATGATTTTGAAAACTTTATTTTTTTGGTTAATGTATGAATGAAGGTTTCAGTTATCAGATGGACTTATAAAAAGCAGAATTCTGCTCTTTGCTGCTGAATTAACTCTAAAGCTTGGAGTGCCATGTTCAGATGAAATAAAACATGTTTTTTTCTTTCTGAAAAAGAAATTTATCATTTTGTTGTGTTTATTTCTTTAATAAGTACTGTGATATGTATATGGATTCTGAGGGCCATATTACATAAAAGTATGATTAATGTCCAGCAAGCACAACACTGCATATGGTAGAAAAACAATTATCAAGCCCAAATTGCTTAATAACAGGTATGTGATAACCAAATTTTAATATTTCCTAAAATAAAAGGTTTTGTGCAAACTTAACCGGTTCAAGATTTGATGCGGGGTTCGTGCATGAACAGTCTATAGTTTGATCAGTTCCAAATTGGCGAAGTCTCCTTACAGCAGCAAATGAATACAGAAGGATGAAGCATGCATGAGAGGCAACAAGCGCACTGTGCATCAATGCATGAAACCAAAACTGTGTGCATGTGGCCATAATCGCGCGCTTTGATTGTGTGTGGAGAAAAAAACCGTGAATATTTCTCCCCAATTTGGAACTGATTAAACTATAATTAGCTATTTAATAAAAGATTAGTATTCCTTGATTTAAGATAAGTGAACTTGGCTCTATTTATGATGTAATTTTGGGGTGGGATTATGTCATGAAATTAAAAAAGCCAACTCCCAGCAAGTTTTCTACCATAAAGGAGGTGTCCAGCAAGCACAACAGTGTCCATTATATGTTAGAAAAGTGATTATCGAGCCTAAATCGTGTAGTTATATAAACTGCTCAAAAAAAGTTTGGAAATTTGTATTTAATCGCCATTTCTTTGAATATTTTGTGATATATTCATATTGTGAATCATATCAATGTAAAGCTGATGTGTTTTTCTTTCTAATGATACCTCATTTGTAGCAATCACTTGTTTCAGTGCTTAGCCATATGCTTGAGAATGTGGGGAGGTTGCATTTAAAATGTGCCAAATTCCCCACTATTTTGCGTTCAAAATACTATCTTTGTTGTCTGTTCAATGAAGTGCTACATTGACCACTACAGTGTAGAGTGATGCTCTATTGACTTTTGAGCATAAAATAGTGTTCATTTTGGGTTTATCTTTGGTGTAATTCAGCACGAAATGTCCGGACACGAATCTTGTTTGTTCTGTATATTACTTCATCTAAACATTAGAAACGTATAAAGCACGAAATTCTACCTTAAGAAAGCATGAAATTCTACCTTAAAAAACGTAAAAAGAACAAAATCATACCTTAGAAAAAGTAAAAAAGCACGAAATCATACCTTAGCAATTTAAAAAGCACAACATTTGGGACTTCAACATATATTGCTTGCGGAAGGCAATGAAGCGATTGGTTTTTATGTGACACGAGCCAGGCGAGCCTTCTTTATCCCAAAAATGTAGGCTTCATACCCATTACTGTAGATTACACTGTTTTACATGTTGATTTGTTTTGGCGCTGTGACGCTGTGCCAAGCAGGCCATCGTTTGTTATTTATCTGATGCGACATTGTGCCAGGGCGAGCCTTAAACTGTTTTACATATTCTTTCTGGAACTGTGACACTGTGCAATCGCAATTGTCAGTTTTTCTTCTGTGACACTGTGCCAGGCAAGCCTATCTCATTAGATAAGGTAGACCTTTAATAGTAAATACTGTTCACATTAAATTGTTAAAATCCTTATTCATTCTCGCACAGTGACACTGCCAAGCAGGCCGTCATTAGTTTTACTTGTATGACACTGCCAGGCAAGACTAACTCATATATGATATGGTAGACCTTTACATTACTTACTGTTCACATTAATCTTTAAAAGTCCTTATTCATTCTGACACTGTGACACTGTGCCAAGCAGGCCGTCATTAGTTTTATTTGTATGACACTATGCCAGACAAGCCTAACTCATGATAAGGTAGACCTTTACATTAGTTACTGTTCACATTAAACTGTTAATGTCTTATTCATTCTGGCACTGTGACACTGTGCCAGGCAGGCCGTCATTAGTTTTACTTGTGTGAAACTGTGTCTGTCAGGCAAGCCTATCTCATATATGATAAGGTAGACCATTACATTACTTACCGTTCACATTAAACTTTTAATGCCCCTATTCATTCTGGCACTCTGACACTGTGCCAGAAAGGCCGTCATTAGTTTTACTTGTATGACACTGTGCCAGGCAAGCCTAACCCATGATAAGGTAGACCTTTACATTACAAACGATTCACATTAATCTTTTAAAGTCCTTATTCGTTCTGGCACTGTGACACTGTGCCCGGCAGGCCGTCATTAATTATACTTGTATGACACTGTGTGCCAAGCAAGCCTAACTCACATATGATAAGGTAGACCATTAAATTACTTACTGTTCACATTAAACTCTTAAAGTCCTTATTCATCTGGCACTGTGACACTGTGCCAGGCAGGACGTCATACTCATTAGTTTTATTTGTATGACACCGAGCCAAGCATGCCTAACTCATGATAAGGTAGACCTTTACATTTCTTACTGTTCACATTGAACTTTTAACATGATTAATGTCCTTATTCATTCTGGCACTGTGACCCTGTGCCAGGCAAGCCTTTTCTCATAATATGATAAGGAGTGCATTTACATTACTTTTGTATACTGTTCACATGAAACTTTTAAAGTCCTTATTCGTTCTGGCACTATGACACTGTGCCAGCCAGACCGTCACTAGTTTTACTTGTATACAGTATGACAATGTCCCTTTACAGACCTTTACATTACTTACTGTTCACATTAATCTTTTAAAGTCCTTATTCATTCTGGCACTGTGACACTGTGCCAAGCAGGCCGTCATTAGTTTTATTTGTATGACAATATACCAGACAAGCCTAACTCATGATAAGGTAGACCTATACATTACTTACTGTTCAGATTAATCTTTTAAAGCCCTTATTCGTTCTGGCACTGTGACACTGTGCCAGGCAGGCCATCATTACTATTACTTTTACTTTTATGACACTGTGCCAGGCAAGCCTTACTCATGATAAGGTAGACATTTACATTACTTACTGTTCACATTGAACTTTTAATGTCCTTATTCATTCTGGCACTGTGACACTGTGCCAGGCAGGCCTTCATTAGTTTCACAGTTCTGACACTGTGCCAGGTAAGCCTTTCCTCATAATATTATAATGTTAACATTTACATTACTTTTATACTGTTCACATGAAACTTTTAAAGTCCTGATTCATTCTAGCACTGTGACACTGTGCCAGGCAGACCATCATTAGTTTTACTTGTATGACACTGTGCCAGGCAAAACTCATATATGATATGTTAGACCTTTACATTACTTACTGTTCACATTAATCTTTAAAAGTCCTTATTCATTCTGACACTGTGACACTGTGCCAAGCAGGCCGTCATTAGTTTTATTTGTATGACACTATGCCAGACAAGCCTAACTCATGATAAGGTAGACCTTTACATTAGTTACTGTTCACATTAAACTGTTAATGTCCTTATTCATTCTGGCACTGTGACACTGTGCCAAGCAGGCCATCATTAGTTTTACTTGTGTGAAACTGTGTCAGGCGAGCCTTGTGTCAGGCGAGCCTAACTCATATATGATAAGGTAGACCTATACATTACTTACTGTTCACATTAAACTGTTAATGTCCTTATTTATTCGGGCACTCTGACACTGTGCCAGGCAGGCCGTCATTAGTTTTACTTGTATGAGACTGTGCCAGGCAAGCTTATCTCATATATGAATAGGTAGACCATTACATTACTTACAGTTCACATTAAACTTTTAATGCCCCTATTCATAAACTTTTAATGCCACTATTCATTCTGGCACTCTGCTGACACTGTGCCAGAAAGGCCGTCATTAGTTTTACTTGTATGACACTGTGCCAGGCAAGCCTATCCCATAGTAAGGGAAAGTACCTTGGAAAAATGAATTTCGTGCAGAATTACACCAAGGATACACCTGATTTTGGCACATTCAGATCAAGGCATTAGATTGAGACCTCTCCATGTTCTCAAGCAAGTGGCAGAGCACTGGAATAATGTATTGCTACAAATTCGGTATCATTGTAAAGATGAACGCATCAGTTTTGCATTGATATGCAACACAGTATGGAAATGTCCCGAGATATTTGAACATTTTGTGATTGAAAAGAAATTCCACAACTTTTTTTGAGCAGTTTAGAACAAAATATTTTTATCATAAAAACGAATAAACACTGCCATCTCTCAACGTGCAATTTTTTTTAAATTCGCAGTGATCGAAAGTCCCGGTATCAATAAAGTCATAGTTATACTGGTTATACCACAAATGTTGTAACATGTGGATGGGGGACCGGCACAATTCCTTGAAGCTATGTGTGTCTCAGTTCAAAATTGCTTAACGCTGTCATGAAATAACTTCTGAAAAGCCATTAATAAAACTTCACCTCACACCCAGAGGCGAGTACGTCTCGTTGTATAGATCATGGACTTATTAGAATAAGTCCATGTATAGATCTACTGTCCGCGTGGGTTCAAGTTTAGGTCTATTTAAAACACTGGGTGAAGCAGTTGTATGCAATTACTTTATAGATATTGTTACAGCAATTGCAACGGTAGATGTATTTATTAATTAAACATATTCACAATGTTTGAAGTATATAAGCTTTCACCGTTGCAAATTTTCTAATGATAGTTTTGTATCATAATAGCTAGTGGCTTAGCTAGGTTTTTCATATTGGGGGGGGGTAGCAAGATAGTTGTGAATAAAGAAATGCGCACATAGAGCGCGAACATTTTTCGACTTTACACATATTCTTCCTATGATTGATGTACATTGTGGCTCTAAACAAGCTTGTACCAACAATTATTGCATTTTGGGGAGACATGCCCTGTTAGCGCGCGAACAATTTCCATCTGTGTACTTTTGACCATAATTCCATGAACCGACAGTGCCCATCTCAACCGACACGACAGTCCTATTGGCGATCGCCCATCTCTACCACCTCTGGCTACGCCACTGTATAACAGCCACTAATGGCAATGTTCTGTCATGGGAACAGACTACCAATGCCCATATTGACAGGGATTATATAATTATGGGATAGGTAACTCCTTAGACAAAATTTCGCCAAATTCACGGGTGAAGGTTTTATAGGGGGCGCACTATCATGGGAGGAGGGGCGTGGCATTATGCAAGTTATGAATAAAAAAAATATTGCAATCAGATCAGTTTCCCAGACAACATACATATATTGGCACAATATTGGCCCAATATTGGCATTGGCATTATCTTTTTGACCAATATTGGGCCAATATTGGTTCCCCATTGGCAATATTGGCATTGGCATTTTATTGGTCACCAATATTGGACCAATATTGGCTTTACATTGGCGCTCGTTAATTGGCATCATGTTGGCAACCAATATTGGACCAATATTGGTGACCAATTGAGTGCCAATGCCATTGGCACCCTCTTGGTCACCAATATTGGACCAATATTGGTTTTAAATTGGCGCTCGTTAATTGGCATCATGTTGGCTACAAATATTGGACCAATATTGGTGACCAATTGAGTGCCAATGCCATTGGCACTCTCTTGGTCACCAATATTGAACCAATATTGGTTTTACATCGGCGCTCGTCAATTGGCATCATGTTGGCAACCAATATTGGACCAATATTGGTGACCAATTGAGTGCCAATGCCATTGGCACTCTCTTGGTCACCAATATTGGACCAATATTGGTTTTACATTGGCGCTCTTCAATTGGCATCATGTTGGCAACCAATATTGGTCCAATAATGGGCACAATATACCTGGGGCGGAAAATGACACCATTGATTTGATATACAAATTCTGACGCGGTCTAAAAATTGCGGCCGCTGTTAAAAGTTATTGCTTCCCGCGGCCTTTTGGCTAGGATATTGTGCCTTGTCCTGTTCCTTGAAGATTTTTTCCCTTGTCCTTGGGCTTTCCCTATTCCAAAGTTAGTTCTGGCCACGGGTTGGCCCGGGATCAGCTCACTCCTCTTTAGGGGAAGTAAAACAATATAAAGATAGAATTCTTCCTACCAAACATTTCTCCAAGATCGCCCAATATTGGCTCAATATTGGCACTCATTGGCGAGTGCCAATAGATGGTGTGACCGGTGACGTAGTGCCCGGCGGTTTGCGTGCGCACCTACAGGGACCGGTGCTTTAATTCACACTTGATCGATCATTACTTACCATGCTTACGGTGTAATAGTGCAGAAGTCATGGTATGCATCCCTACGCACAATGAGAGACCAGGTACTAAATCTGGTTGCCCGGCGGTTTGCGTGCGCACCATAAGGGCATGTGCTTTTAAAATTGGCGCTCAGTGATGTATGTTTTGCTTTCATAGTATGATGTATGCAGTAGTCATGGACTAGTACCCCTAGCATGTCTTTAGACCAGGCGCTAATCAATATGTAAACACTACTGATGTAAACAACGGTCACCTCATCTATATTGAGCCAAGCTTGGGCCAATGGCCAAATAATATTATGCCAATATTGTAAGCCAATATTGGGCCAATGAAAAATCAATATTGGGCCAATATTGTTATGTTATATTGGCCCAGTATTGGCCCAGTATTGGCCCAGTATTGGCCCAATATTGGCACTCATTGGCAAATGCCAATATTGGCCCAGTATTGGCCCAATATTGGCACTCATTGGCGAGTGCCAATATTGAGCCAAGCTTGGGCCAATGGCCAAATAATATTATGCCAATATTGTAAGCCAATATTGGGCCAATGAAAAATCAATATTGGGCCAATATTGGGCCAATATTGTTATGTTATCTGGGTTGGAAGGGCGCCGGATCGCGACGATAACATTGTGTGAGGTCATGAATAGTCATGGTTGAATATTCATTCACAACGAATGATTGACAGTTTATGCTTAACTTCCGGTTGAAGAACTGATATAGTGCGCTATTCTGTGAACCAAATCTCAACAATTGGCAGATATGAGAGTCAATCCCCTGATATTGATCACCCGCGCTTTACAAACGCACATGATGGTATTGTAACGGACTGGGGTGTGCAAGATTTTAAATGCAATATCCTACTGGTAGCTGCAGTTGCTATTCCCCAGTCGAGATATGATGGCTTCCAAGATGTTAGGCCCGAGAGGATATGCATGGAAACCTCGACTAAGGACAACAAATACTAGAGTGTGTGATCGTTGCTCCACCAAAGATGGACAGAACTTCTATGGTAAATTTTATTAACCAAATAAATGACAAAGAGAACGGAAACACGGCAACAGAAATCATATCAAGTGAAATATTTAATTTGGCCTAAACATCAACATTTCACATCCTCATTACAAGGAAACTGTATTGCACACAAAATTGGAATATGGCCTAAAATGTCAAATAATACGTTTCTCAAAATATTGCACTCAGATTATATTTGGTATCAGTGGCGTAGCCAAGGGGGGGCAAGGGGGGGGCAGCTGCCCCCCCTGTGGGGTTCTCTGCCCCCCCTGTTGCCCCCCCTGTGGGAAATGTCAGTTGAAATAATTTGGGACTAACCTATTCACAACACAAGGAAATTCAATCCTCAATTTGGTTGTTGCCCCCCACCAAAACTCCCGGCCCCCCCTTTGCCCCCCCACTGAGAAAAACCTGGCTACGCCACTGTTTGGTATTCACATTAAATATCCGCCCATTATTTAGCAAAACACCCCTCCCAAAAATCTCTCAATCCCAACCGAGAGTTTCAGGAATGCATCCGTAAATAGATGTCGTGGCAACGAAAAGAGTGCCACAAAGCTGGTATAAAATGTTAAAATGTAAAACACTACCACATCTAGGCGGCTTAAACAATCCCAATTTCCTTCCAAGTTTAGTCACTAAGAAATTGAATCATAAGGGCCCACCCAATAATAACTACAACAGACCAGAAAAATAAAATAGGAAAATGTTAAAATGTAAATCACTACCACATCTAGGCGGCTTCCAAACAATTCCAATTTCCATCCAAGTTTATCACTAAGAAATTGAATCATAAGGGCCCACCCAATAATAACTGCAACAGACCAGAACAATGAAATAGGGGAAATTCGAAATAGGCGGCCACTGTCCTTAAAGGGGGTTCCGGATCAAACAAACCTATGATCCCAAATACAGCCACGCCCAACTATTCCGAACACATTCCATAAACATTTCAACTAATTTAGTTTGTTTACGTTTAGTTTAGACATGTAACAAACTTCGCAACCCGAATCCTGAGATTTCATCAGACTTCCTTGTTCACCCGCCATTTAACCTCAAGGGTTATCCTTCCAGGACACACTCCACAGCCCACTGCTGTTAAAACAGGAGAATTCACCCGTCCTGGAGAACAACCCTCACCTCACCAAATGACGTCGTACAGGGTGAGTCAAAAAAAGTTTACTCAACTTCAGCGATTTTTTTTTAGAAAAAAGCATTCGTTTGTTTTCAAAACAATTTAGAACGGTATAAAGACAAATCAATTAGCTTCAATATGAATTTTATTTGGTTTAGATTAGTTGAAGGAAACTTATTTTACGCTGTTTTGAATAAAAGTGACCAATTTAACGTCCGAACACGCTTCCAGATCTTGACCAATTATATTTCATTAAGATACGACCAATAAAAAATTACAATACCGACAGCGAAAGGATCAATTCCTTTGTTATGAAATTATTAAAGTGTGGTAATTGTGTCATAAATAGGCCTTAAAGCTGTCTATTGTTTTAATCTATTAGGAGACAATTTTGAACAAGTCTATTGTCTATCTTAATTCTTTTAATAAACAAGATATGTAGTGCTTTACATCATAATCCTAGTAAACATTATTAAGCTCGTTAAGCTTGAAATTAAAAACCGTGTTTTTGGTGAAAAAGCAGCTCCTGTACCGAAATAGTCATATTTACTTAACGGTATCATCAAATCGCGTGATTTTTTGTTCAGATGGTAGCAAAGAAATGGCGCAATCATTTGAAGTTTTGTTTGACTTAGCCCGGCTTTTGAGGCTAATTTCTACGGGCCATGTTTGTTTTTCTCTGCGTACCATGCAGTCGGCGCGCGTTACACATAACGCGCAGCAGTGCGCCATGCAAAATAAACGCGCACACGCACTACACCCACGCACCCCTACACACGCGGGCGGGCAAATATTGGAGAAATACGCTGCGCCACGGGAGTTGGTTTCGGTTTAGGCCTTGGGGTTGCATAAGCCACGGGGCGGGGGGCGGGGCGGTTGACGGTTAGGGGTTGTGTGGTAATGATCCCCTTAGTGCCTACATGTAGGTTATGTTAGGGTTATGTGGTTTGGGATGGGGTTAATAAAGAAATGTATTATTAAATTGCGTAACGATGGTGTCAGATGTGGGATTTGATACTGTATGTGACACGCGGGCGAACAAATATTGGAGAAATACGGCGCGCTACGGGGGATGGTTAAGGTTAGACCTTGGCGTTGAGATAAGCCGCGGGGCGTGGAACTTTGGGCCTTAGGGTTGAGATATGTCACGGGGCGGGGGCGGTGACGAATGGGGGTTGTGTGTTATGATGTAATCATGGTAATGTGGTTTGGGAGACAGGGGGTTAATGAAGAAATGTGATGCTAAATCGCGTAACGGATATGCCACGGGGCAAGGGCGGGGGAGTGACGGGTGGGTACGGGAGATGGTTAAGGTTTAGGCCTTGGGAGTTGAAATATGCCACGGGGCGTGGGCGGGCGGGGGGTCTTTTTTAATTGAAATTTGAAAACTTTTGAATTAATCCTACTATAAAACCTTTTGATTTAAAACAAAAATATTTTAGATATTGTTCTATTTCTATTATGTGTTTCGTTATAAATTTTCCAACACTTTAAGTTGTTTCATTTTGTAGGTGTTCTATCTGGTAGGCCCTACTCCCTAGCGGGAGAGCCCGTCCGAAGGACGGGCGTCGCGCTAGTCTTACTATAATTCACCGTATGTTGTATGTATGTATGTATGTATGTATGTATGTATGTGAGTATGTGAGTATGTATGTATCCTGAAAAGGCTTTCTCATTTTGCATTTTAAAGCCGTGAATATTTCACTGATACTAAATAAAGACCGGACACGGGTTATAAGCTATAAATGGCCGAAAACCGTACAGAATTGACCGAGATATGAGCAAAATGATGTCCAATTTAGGCCTTTTCAGCCCGGCTTTTGAGACTAATTTCTACGGGCCATGTTTGTTTTTCTCTGCGTACACTGTAACCATGCAGTCGGCGCGCGGAGCACATAGCGCGCAGCAGTGCGCCATGCAAAATAAACGCGCACACGCACTACACCCACGCACCCCTACACACGCGGGCGGGCAAATATTGACGAATGGGGGTTGTGTGTAATGATGTAATGTGGTTTGGGAGACAAAGGGTTAATGAAAAAAATGTGATGCTAAATTGCGTAACGGATATGCCACTGGACGGGGGCGGGCCGGGAGGGGACAGGGAGGGGGAGAGACGGGTGGGGTACGGGAGATGGTTAAGGTTTAGGCCTTGGTGTTGAAATATGCCACGGGGCATGTGCGGGCGGGGGTAATTTTCAAAAAAAAATTAAATTTAAATTTAAAAACTTTTGAATTAGGCTACAAAGCCTTTTGATTTAAAACAAAAATGTTTTAAATATTGTTCTATTCCTATGTGTTTCGTTTTCAATTAATTTTCAACACTTTATTTTTGTAGGTGTCTATCTGGTAGGCCCTACTCCCTAGCGGGAGAGCCCGTCCGCAGGACGGGCGTGCCGCTAGTCTTACTATAATTCACCGTATGTTGTATGTATGTATGTATGTGAGTATGTATGTATCCTGAAAAGGCTTTCTCATTTTGCATTTTAAAGCCGTGAATATTTCACTGATACTAAATAATGACCAGACACGGGTTATAAGCTATAAATGGCCGAAAACCGTACAGAATTGACCGAGATATGAGCAAAATTATGGCAATTTAAGGCCTTTTCAGCCCGGCTTTTGAGACTATTTCATGTTTGTTTTTCTCTGCGTACACTGTAACCATGCATTCGGCGCGTAGCACATAACGCGTCGCATTTGCGCCATGCAAAATAAACGCGCACACGCACTACACCCACGCGGGCGGACAAATATTGGAGAAATACGCTGCGCCACGGGAGTTGGTTACGGTTTAGGCCTTGGGGTTGCATAAGCCACGGGGCGGGAGCGGTGACGGTTAGGGGTTGTGTGTAATGATACCCTTAGGGCCTGGCGTTTATTAGGGTTATGTGGTTTGGGATGGGGTTAATAAAGAAATAAAGAAATAAAAAAATGTATCGTTAAATTGCGTAACGATGGTGTCAGATGTGGGATTTGATACTGTATGTAACACGCGGGCGGACACATATTGGAGAAATACGCCGCGCTACGGGAGATGGTTAAAGTTACGCCTTGGCGTTGAATTAGTAGCGGGCGGGGAACTTTTGGCCTTGGGGTTGAGATATGCCACGGGGCGGGGCGGGCGGGGGCGGTGACGAATGGGGGTTGTGTGTAATGATGTAATGTGGTGTGGAGACAGGGGGTTAATGAGGAAATGTGATGCTAAATTGCGTAACGGATATGCTACGGGGTGGGGGCGGGCGGGCGGGGACAGGGTGGGGGAGGGATGGATTGGGTACGGGAGATGGTTAAGGTCTAGGCCTTAGAGTTGAAATATGCCACGGGGGTGGGCGGGCGGGGGTCTTTTAATTGAAATTTGAAAACTTTTAAACTTTTGAATTAAAACAAAAATGTTTTAAATATTGTTCTATTCCTATGTGTTTCGTCATAAATTTTGTAGGTGTTCTATCTGGTAGGCCCTACTCCCTAGCGGGAGAGCCCGTCCGAAGGACGGGCGAGCCGCTAGTCTTATGGGGCCCTCACATGTATCCGTGTGAGCTGAGCGGCCCATTACCGTGTAAAAAATGGGTGCAGACGGCGGCACACACGGTGGGCCGTTTCCCGTCCGTTGAACACGTTCAGGGGACTTTGCCGGCCACCGGAGTTTTAAACATGCTCAAAACTCCGGGCGGTTGAGTAAAAGCGGCGGCGAACGATGAGAGCCCGGTATGAAGACGGTATAAGGACGGGCGCACCCGTTCACATCCGTTTCGCACCCGTTTCGCGCCCATTCGCAGGGCGGTGATTGACGGTGGTGTGGACGTCAACCATCTTAGCGACGGACTGCGGATGGCCGCATGCAGCCTAGTAACCGTTCGCGGAACGGACTCTCAGCAGGCATGTTGCAACTCTCTAAATGTAAAAGAGCTAAAACTCACTCTTTCGAGAGCTCTAGGAAGAACAGATTTTTTTTGGAGTGAAGTTCACTCTTAAAAGAGCGATTTTCACTCTAAAAAGAGTTAAGATCACTCTAAAAAGAGCCTAAAATCACTCTGAAAAGAGTGGAAATCATTCTTAAAAAAGTGACAAATCACTCTGAAAAGAGTGAACTTCACTTCTTAGAAGAGCCGTGCCTCCTAAAGCTCTCGAAAGAGTGAGGTTTAGCTCTTTTACATTTAGAGAGTATTATAATGTGGTTCGTACGAATTCCGGAATACAAATGAAGCGGCGAGCTTGAGCGCTCAGCTTGAAAAGGGCGATTTGATGACGTTTCGGCCGGTACCCAGGCGTTTCGACCGGTTAGGAACCGGTATGGAGGTGGTATGCACACGATGAGGACACGGTGAGAACGGTAAGCTAGAACTGTATGAGGCCGGTGATCCCGGGACAAGGCCGGTGAGAACCCGGGACAGACCCGGTGTAGAACGGTATGGACCGAGGACCCGGTGAGGAGGTGTTATGCACCCGGTGAGAACGGTAAGCTAGAAATGTATGAGGACGGTGAGCCCGGTACACGGCCGGTGAGGACCCGGTAAAGACCCTGTATATAACGTTATAGACCCGGTGGCCACAACAAAAAATTAATGCGCCCGTTGACATTTTTAGTGATTGTTTGGACTCTGTTGTTTTTCTATTCCTGCGAACGGGCGAGAAACGGGTGTGCCGTCTTTATACCGTCCTCAAACCGGGCTCTCACCGTTTGCCGCCGCTTTTGCTCACCCGGCAGGACCCGGCAGGAGTTTTGAGCATGTTCAAAATTCCTGCCGGGTCCTGCCGGGCGCGGATGGCCGTCAATGTCCACGGCAACGTGTTCAACGGACGGGAAACGGCCCACCGTGTGACATCACCGTGTGCCGCCGTCTGCACCAATTTGTCACACGGTAATGGGCCGGCCAGCTCACACGGATACATGTGAGGGCAAATGTATTTTACAGAGATTCCCGGAATGTGAGCGAAGCGGCGAGCTTGAGCGCTCAGCTTATACAGGGTAGTTTGATGACGTTATCAAGGCGGTTCGGTCGGTACCCAAGCGTTTCGGCCGGTGAGGACCTGGTGAGGAGGTGGTATGAGCCCGGTTCCAGGCCGATAAGGACCCGGTATAGAACAGTATGAACCCGGTGACAAAAAAAATTAAAATGCGGCCGTTGACATTTTTTGCTGATTGTTCACCGTGTTGGACTCTGTTGTTTTTCTATAAGACGGTAAGGGGCCGCCCAGCTCACACGGATACATGTGAGGGCCCCATAACTATAATTCACCGCCCAGCAAACACAAAACGTTTTAAAAACGTTTTCGGTAGGTGCTATTTAGGTCCTGTAGGTCTTCGTCTTTATAGACGTTTTGAAAACGTTTATAAGACGTCATTGTTCAGACTTAAATCAGCTAGTCTGGAATACGTTGTTTTAAGGACGTTGTAGTAACGTGTTTTAGACGTTATTAATATACCAATGTAACAAACGTCATTTTGCGACGTATAGAAAACGTTTTACTTGGACGTATTTTGTGCGACATATTTAAAACGTGTTTTGGAAACGTTTTTAAAACGTTTTCGTTAGGTTCTATAGGTTCTGTAGGTCTTCGTCTTTATAGACGTGTTAAAAACGTTATAAGACGTTGTTTTCAGATTTAAATCAGCTAGTCTGGAATACGTTGTTTTAAGGACGTTGTAGTAACGTGTTTTAGACGTTATTAATGTAACAAACGTCTTTTTGCGACGTATAGAAAACGTTTTACTTGGACGTATTTTGTGCGACATATTTAAAACGTGATTTGGAAACGTTTTCGTTAGGTTCTATAGGTTCTGTAGGTCTTCGTTTTTATAGACGTATTAAAAACGTTATAAGACGTCGTTTTCAGACTTAAATCAGCTAGTCTGGAATACTTTTTTTTAGGACGTTGTAGTAACGTGTTTGAGACGTTATTAAATATACTAATATAACAAACGTCTTTTTGTGACGTATATAAAACGTTTTACTTGGACGTATTTTGTGCGACACATTTAAAACGTGTTTTTGAAAACGTTTTTAAAACGTTTTTGTTAGGTACTATAGGTTCTGTAGGTCTTCGTCTTTATAGACGTTTTAAAAACGTAATAAGACGTCGTTGTTGAATCAAAAATTAGTCTGGAGCTAATTTGAATATTTTACTTGGCCTTATATTAACTGAGTAAATTGTGCAAATCGCTCATTAGCATAATTGCAATGGTACAAATATTAGTACCGGTGCTCATTTGTACCATTTCAATTATGCTAATGAGCTAATTTACACCTTTTATTCATTTAAACCTATTATTTTAATTGAATTAAGTCGATGCATTAATTTTAACACCATGGAATGTATATTGATGTACACTTGTAAGTGCATATGTTCGCACTGGTTTTGAGTAAGGTGATTGCTCACTAAACAAATGCATATACATTGTGCAAGAACATAAACATCCAAGAGTCAATGCCCTTGCACCCTCCCCCCCCCCCCCCACCCCACCCCACCCCCATAAAAGGTTTTACAAACGTCCAATAAAACGTTTTTAAAACGTCTGAAACCTTCCACAAATAAACGTTAATAAAACGTTTTTAGAAAGCGTCCAAACCACCTACATAGTACGTTTTAAGAACGTTTAAAACACTTACAAATTACGTTCATTAAAGGTTTTACAAACGTCCCATAAAACGTTTTTACGGCGTCTGAAACCTTCCACAAATAAACGTTTATAAAACGTTTTTAGAAAACGTCCAAACCACCTACATAGTACGTTTTAAGAACGTTTAAAACACGTACAAATTACGTTCATAAAAGGTTTTGCAAACGTCCCATAAAACGTTTTTACGTCGTCTGAAACCTTCCACAAATAAACGTTTATAAAACGTTTTTAGAAAACGTCCAAACCACGTAATTGGTACGTTTTAAGAACGTTTTAAACACGTACAATTGTTAGCTGGGCGTATGTTGTATGTATGTATGTGTGTATGTATGTATGTCTCCTGAAAAGGCTTTCTCATTTTGCGTCTAAAAACCGTGAACGTTGCACTGATAATAGATGATGACTTGACACGGGTTATAAGCTATAAATGGCCGAAAACCGTACAGAATTGACCGAGATATGAGCAAAATGATGTCCAATTTATTTTCAGCCCGGCTTTTGAGACTAATTTCTACGGGCCATGTTTGTTTTTCTCTGCGTACACTGTAACCATGCAGTCGGCGCGCGTTACACATAGCGCCATGCAAAATAAACGCGCACACGCACTACACCCACGGGCGGGTAAATATTGTAGAAATACGCTGCGCCACACGGGGTTGGTTATGGTTTAGGCATTGGGGTTGAGATAAGCCACGGGGCGGGCGGAGGCGCGGGGACGGGCGGGGACGGCAGGGCGGCCTGGGGGGGGGGGGGGGCGGCAGCGGGTCATAAGGTAATGAAATAATGTGGTTTCTGATAAAACAAAACATGATATGGTGAATCTAAATTACGTAACATGGTGTCAGATGTGGGATTTGATACTGTATGCGACACGCTGGCGGACAAATATTGTAGAAATACGCCGCGCTACGGGAGATGGTTAAGGTTAGGCCTTGGCGTTGAGATATATAAGCCGCGGGACGGGAACTTCAGGCCTTGGGTTGAGATATGCCACGGGCGGGGCGGGGGCGGTGACGAATGGGGTGGGGGGGGGGGGGGTGTAATGTGGTTTGGGAGGCAGGGGTTAATGAAGAAATGTGATGCTAAATTGCGTAACGGATATGCAGCGGGCGGGAGTGGGCGGGCGGGGCAGGGCGCCGGGGAGTGACTGGTGGGCTACGGGAGATGGTTTAGGTTTAGGCCTTGGAGTTGAAATATGCCACGGGGCGTGGGCGGGCGGGGGTTCTATTCCTGTGTGTTGCGTTATAAATTTTCCAACACTTAGGCCTATGTGTTGTTTCATTTGTAGGTGTTCTATCTGGTAGGCCCTACTCCCTAGCGGGAGAGCCCGTCCGAAGGACGGGCGTTCCGCTAGTCTTACTATAATTCACCGTTTGGTGTATGTATGTATGTATGTGAGTATGTATGTATGTATGTATCCTGAAAAGGCTTTCTCATTTTGCGTCTAAAAGCCGTGAACGTTGCACTGATAATAGATGATGACTTGACACGGGTTATAAGCTATAAATGGCCGAAAACCGTACAGAATTGACCGAGATATGAGCAAAATTATGTCCAATTTAGGCCTTTTCAGCCCGGCTTTTGAGACTAATTTCTACGGGCCATGTTTGTTTTTCTCTGCGTACACTGTAACCATGCAGTCGGCGCGCGTTACACATAGCGCCATGCAAAATAAACGCGCACACGCACTACACCCACGCACCCCTACACACGCGGGCGGGCAAATATTGGAGAAATACGCTGCGCCACGGGAGTTGATTTCGGTTTAGGCCTTGGGGTTGCATAAGCCACGGGGCGGGGGCGGGGCGGTTAGGGGTTGTGTGTAATGATCCCTTTAGGGCCTAGGTTATGTTATGGTTATGTAGTTTGGGATGGGGTTAATAAAGAAATGTATTATTAAATTGCGTAACGATGGTGTCAGATGTGGGATTTGATACTGTATGTGACACGCGGGCGGACAAATATTGGAGAAGTACGCCGCGCTACGGGAGATAGTTAAGGTTAGGCCTTGGCGTTGAGATAAATTGCGGGCGGGGAACTTTGGGCTTTGGGCTTGAGGTATGCCACGGGGAGGGGCGGGCGGGGCGGTGACGAATGGGGGTTGTGTGTAATGATGTAATGTGGTTTGGGAGACAGGGGGTTAATGAAAAAATGTGATGCTAAATTGCGTAACGGATATGCCACTGGACGGGGGCGGGCCGGGAGGGGACAGGGAGGGGGAGGGACGGGTGGGGTACGGGAGATGGTTAAGGTTTAGGCCTTGGTGTTGAAATATGCCACGGGGCGTGTGCGGGCGGGGGGTAATTTTCAACAACAAAAAAATTAAATTTAAAAACTTTTGAATTAGGCTACAAAACCTTTTGATTTAAAACAAAAATGTTTGAATTATTGTTCTATTCCTATGTGTTTCGTTATAAATTTTCAACACTTTTTGTAGGTGTCTATCTGGTAGGCCCTACTCCCTAGCGGGAGAGCCCGTCCGCAGGACGGGCGTGCCGCTAGTCATTCATAATTGCTCAAAGTATAATAACAAATAATGTCAAATAATACGGTTCTCAAAATATATTGAAATAATCCACGTGTTTCAATATCTGTGGTTATACAGTGCACTTGCGCAAATTTGAGCACCAATAACCGTGACGAGGGTTGAGCCTGACAATTTTTATTCATTTTTATGGTAAGCACAATATTTTGTTCAATATAGATGGAGTGACGGCAATTTTTATCAACAAAAGCAACGGTCGAAGGGACTGGACTGTCGATACATACTTGAGGGAACAGCATATGACCAAGAAGGATATATAATAGGAGGCGACACTTAGCTCATTTGCATATTTACTCATTAATATGATTAACCCCGTGAACCCAGTCAAAGGTCGCCTCGGAGAGTCGAGGGGACTTTTCTATTGTTCTCAACGACAGCGTTGGGACAGCGCATGAAGCTTCGTGTACAGAGTTGGCGATGAGCGATTGAGAAGTATACATAAACAGATCATAACATGAATAATGCAATTCAACATGTCACACAACGTTCAGTCGAGCGACCGTATAAACAGTATACATGTACAAGATGCCATTTATTGTGTTTGAAATGTCAACGTTTTTACCATTCTTTCCCAAATAAGGAGTATAATCACATTACAAACACATTTTGTGCGAGAGTAACATATAAATATGGTTTAAAATGTCAAAAATGGCACGATAAAAATCCGTTCGTTATAAATAAAAGAATCAATGGTTAAATAATAAAACTGACACAATTACACTCGTTGATCTCTGTGGCGTGCATACGTTGGCCATATCGTTTGCAATCGGCAATCACGGGTTCGAATCTCCGTGTAATCGTTGTTGTTTTCTATTTTTTTTAAAACTTGATTGTGGATGTATGTAACATCATTTTTATGTCAATTTTTATAATTTATAAAGGCCGCCAATACTTTTATAATATTTTTCTATCTATTATTTATCTCTGGATTTATTTAACTTTATAATCTTAACAAATTAAAATGCGTAATTTCTCGATAAATAAGTGATTGAAGTTGAGTTCACTTTGATAATGATAGCAACACTTGTTGTAAAACCATTTTACCAGTGTGCCCAACCATTTCTCCTTTGCACACTTTGTTTAAAATACATTCAGAGATGTCATTTTATAGCTTGTTATAGCTAGGTTAATATACAACTGTAAGCTATTTGGATACACAAAGCAAACACATTTCCAAATTAGGCCATAGCCAATCGTACAACATGAGAAATGAGACCGTTACCAATGTTAAATCTACCATGATAACCATTTTTTTAAATCTGTACAACCGATGAATTTCTAGAAAATCTTTGGTACAACTTCATTTCAAGAAAGTTAGTTCTTGTACCAAATTTAGCTAGCTTTAATAAACGAATTGGGAGACGCAATATTCATGTCGAAATATATGTGGAAAGGCAATCAGACAACTATTGATAGACGCGATCAAGTCTTGTACCTTTGAAGGGTGATTACGGGCACGTATGAGTAAAGTGGATTCCCTCTATAATGAACCAACATTTTAATTTCAGTGCCAAAGATCTTGAAAAAGGTTACAGGGGACATTCTCGCTTCGACGATGCTCCTATGCGTAAGTCAACTGAAAGCCCGGTCCGATGGTAGACTCCGAATCTCCAGAATCTTAGGAGATATGTACACATTTTTTCATAATACTTTATGCTGCTATACCCTTCCAATCATTAGATGGTTATAGCATATGCACGGCGCAAAGTGCACGGCGTCTCATTTAGGCCCACAGGACGGGCGGGCTAGAGAAGTGCTCAGAACCGGGACTATCATTAACAATTTGACTCAACTTTAAAAAAATTAAACCGGTTTCTACTGTCGCTCTGTTACGGTCGTATAGTCGCCCCCCCCCCCCCCCCACCCCCGGATTCCACGCGTCACTCTGTTGCAAGTAAGTGTAGGCCCTATATTCGCCACAACATGTGGGCACTACCGTATAGTTTTATTGACTGTACAGCATGCCTTTCGTCGGTACAACTCGGACTTATTACTGTCTGATAAGTCCTACCCCTCCCTATGGTCCTGTTTAAAGCTGGCTACGCCACTGATTCGCGCATGGATGTGCCGGCCCGCCGCGCGCCAGTGGTCCGCATGCGGCGTTGGTCACTCTCGATCATTCGGCGTGGCCCCTCGCTACACGGCTCCTCACGGTGGCCGCTTATTATCACATCAACCACTTCTGGATGTTATCATCAATCAATGCATTGTCGGCTGCCGCTTAGTCAAAATTAAATATTATAAAGGGATATACAACTGTTACTGGATATACCCACTTTGCCTATCTGTGATATACCATTCAAAGAATGACACGCGCCTGAACCTTTCCGCGAACTGGACGGAGCCCGGGGGTTAGATCTACGGTTGATTAGCGCATTGCAAGAAGTTGTGTCGCAGCACATACTCATTAGGAATTTGTCCACAATTTTGGTGGACAAATCCAAAGCGATCGGACGCATGCGTAGAAAAAAATGTTGTCCCCTTGACTCTCCAGAGGGCCTTTTCGATATTCAGACGATGGCGGACATAGGTTCGTGTGACGAATATTCTAGGTGAAATTCGATGTGGGAACGCTCGGACTGTAGGGAACGATGATATTTCTGACTTCAAAAGCGCCAGGGCATCGTTCGGGGACCGTTTGATTATCACTCAGGTCGTGTCAGTATGAAATTAGGTAAAACACTCCGACATAACATTGAAATCAACGGAGATTCAAAGATTACGGCCGTTCGTGTCCACTATGGTCTGGTACTTTTCATTTTCGACTTCACAAATGACGTATATTCATTGATATGATTATTCATTGTATATTCATGACCGTCCATGCTTTCGGCGATTCGAACAATAGAGTGGCAGGGGCCTGATATGACCACAACACTGTTCACTATGCCTTATTCAGTATCTAAGTGTTACGTGTAAACCGATTATCACTATAGAAACTGGATCACGCTTTCGAGTCCTGAACACTGATCGAAATGATCGCCACATAAAGTCAATGGGTTGTGCCAGAGACCCTATAACTATGGGACAAGTATCTCGGAGGCAAAGTCCCCCGTTTACTATGCTTAAATTGACGGATGATGATCTTAAAGGGAGCGCACCGCACTATCATGGTCGTAACAAACCAGACGACCTAAGACACGGTGGATTTTATCGGCTCAAAACATGATTTGTGGCACAGAAATAGTACATCAATGGTAAAAAAAAGCTGATTGTGATTTAGAGTAAAACTTATTTGCTTTGATGATAGCATCATTTAGTTCTTATAATTATGACACGAAACATTCAGAATTGGTTATTTGAAATTAATTTTCACGTGGAACAAAATACGAATTTCAGAGGAGGGACGTGGCGTTATTTGCATTTTATGAATTGTAATCAGATCAGTTGGGAAGGACGCTGGATCGCGACGATCACATCGTGTGAGGTCATGAATAGTCATGAATGAATATTCATTCACAACGAATGATTGACAGTTTACGCTTAACTTCCGGATGATGAACTTATAGAGTGCGCTATACTGTGAAACAAAATCTCAACAATGGGCAGATAGGGTGTTACATCACCCTGGTTGTGCTAGCATACATAAAGGTGCGTGATCCAGTAACCAGGGAGTTACATATCACTTCGCCACGGGATTCTCGCACGCACCGCCGGGCAAAGAACAATGGCAACTGCCGACTAAATGCCCGGCATGACATATTGATCACACAGTGCGTTGGGTTGTGCTTGAGCGAGCGGGCTATTTGATTATGAACAGGTAACATGTGGTATTCTCTTCCCGTGTATGTGTATTGAAAATGTGACTTTTGAAAAGTGACTAATTTTCTTTAAATGGTGCTAATCATGGTTTATCTTTGTTGTTAGGGGTAAATTTGGTATCAAATTATGCCTAAAAGATCCATCTAAATGTCTATTCAGCCTGTTTGGTCCAAAAAAAATTGAATGTTACTCAAAATGACATAAACAAAGTGGTATACTTTTTTGTTGTTGAACCCTTTGTAATGGACAATGATGTGCTTGCTGGACACCTCCTTGAAGGTTTATTTTGTTTTAAATGAACGCGATTGTGTACAGGAATGGATTGATAGCTGAATTTATTGGTATTATAAATGCGACAGTCCACACATAGACAATGGGGTTCACCGTGATGATTTGGCATTGGACCATAATGCATGCAATCACTAACGGGACCCATGTACAGAAATCAGTTAAGACAATGACGGACATTTTAACAGCCATGCGAATTTCTTTCTTTTCATCTGGCTGTGTTCCCGCAGTTTTAGACGAGGCTGTTGCAGCTTTAAATATGTGCACGTATAGATAAGCTACCAATATAAAACAAGCCAAATTTACACCGATGAAGATAATTATAGAAAAATATGTCGCCAATGTAGTGCCCGTTATTTCTAATGTGGCGTAAAGTGATGTTTGATTAGTTTTAAACACGTGAATGGCATATCTCCTTTGTGTACTACGACGATAACTTGTCGTTAACTTTGTCCTTGTAGACTCTATGACAAGAGAACTTATGCTTGTTACGCTAATAGGCCTTCTCACGATTGGAATTCCTACGCAAACTTCAGACACCTCAAACACATCAGAATACACACCAGATAGCACAACTGGGATAACGCTGATAAGTAAACCAATAGTCCAAATTGCTAATAAGCAAATCTTGGCAGACTTAGTTCTCAATCGGTGCACATTAAAGGGGTATTTCACACCCTGAAACCTATCGAATGTGATTAATGTAACAAGAAACACAGATACTTCACTTGACAAAATTGACAGTGTGCCAGCCAACTGACAAATAGGACCTTTACGCCACGGTTCAGAGTACGAAGGAAAATATTGGCCGTAATAAGCATCGAAAGACGCTAACAAGACCATATTGGTTCCCATTAAGAAGTCCGACAGGGAGAGGTGTAATATTAACAGTGATTGAACTGTGTTGTGTTGCTTATTACTGTAACGTAAATAAAACACAACAAGGTTGCAAATCATTGCGAATAAACCCAGGACCCACATCGATATCCTTGGTAAAAGATGATCTACCATTCTCTTGCAAGTGAGATAAGCCGATTGTGGATATCTAGGTTTGCACAGGAAATATCCGGTAAAGCAACAAGTTGCACTTTCGTCTACCAGCAACACCGTTGAATTGACAACACCAATAAAAGAAGACTTGGTCACAAGACGCAATTCATTTGCTCGAAGATCCACTACTTTAACACCGGGGATGTTGAATACTTCATGCTCAATATTTTGAATCAAGTTGTATGACAAATTGACTGATTCCAAATTGGTCAAATAATCGAAAACACCAGAGGGTAGTGTGGAAATTTTATTCTGCTGAATTTCGAGTTGTTGAAGATTAAGTAAACCAGAAAATGAGCCGTTAGATATGCATTGCAACTGATTATTAGTTATTGCAAGTACTATGACATTCGTCAGATTATTAAAAGTGCCTGGTTTGATCTCGATCAACAAGTTATGGCTCAAAAACAGCACTTCTAATTCATGCAACCCCTCAAATATTCCTGTCGGCAGTTCAGTTACTTTATTGTGGTCGAGCGAGAGGAGATACAGATTGGGCATATACATTGAGATGTACGGACTCACAATGCTTATTGTGTTTTGACTCAAATCACATATTTGTAAAGTACTTGGCCGATCAAACGATGGGATACTACTTAGTTTATTGTTAGAAATATTAAAAACTGCCAAATGAATTGTTAACGCTGACGCGAGTAAATTTGTTGAAGTTTCTCGTAAGTTGTTATTGCTTATGTCAAGGTATCGCAATGACGTCATGTTATAAAATAAGCTTTCGGGGAGATAGACTAGCTCATTGTCATTTAGCAAGAGAGTGTCTGTATTATTGAACGAGTCAAATATATTTTCTGGCAATGTAGACAGAGCGTTATATCTTAACTCACAGTGCCGTATTGGCATGTTTTTAAACGCGTCATTTGGGATTGAAATCAATTGATTATTTTGAAGTTGAAGATTAACCAAATTAATCAGTCCAATAAACACATCAATCGGGAGCGTTCTTAATAAATTATGTTGTAAATAAAGTTCATAGACATGTGTATAATAAATTCTGAACATTCCATCGGGCAATGATGTTAACATATTGTCGTTAACATCCACTGCCCGCAAAAAAGTCAGATTATCAAAAACACCAACAGGTAATGTTGATAGATGATTGCCATTCAGCAAAAGCCAATTTAAATTCAATAGATCATCAAATATACCACCGGGCAATGACGCCAGTCGGTTATTGAGCAGATCTAAATGGAGTAGCTGTGACAACCCATCAAGTACACCCTCAAGGAGCGTCGCCAGCATATTATCTTGGAGGAATAACGACTCTAACGAAACCAGGCCATTAAATACGACTCGAGGCAATGTTGTTAGACAATTACCCGAAAGATCGAGATATTTTAATCTATTTAAACCGTCAAAAATATCCGCTTGTAATAAGGTTAGGCTATTATATCTAAGCGATAAATCAGTAAAGTTGGTCAAGTAACTTAAGTCGCTAAATATGTTATCTGTTAACGTTATTGCATTAAAATCGGCGGTCAACGCTATCAAGTAAGTCACACCAGCAAAAACTCCCTCATTTAGAGAGGAAATCTTATTACCACTAATATCTAGTATCTCCAACTGAAGAAGGCCATCGAAAACACCCACCGGTAAATCAGTAAGATGATTTACGTCAAGTAGAAGTACCCTCAAATTAACCATACTGATAAACAGGTGGATAGGGAGTAGCTGTAGTTTGTTTCCAGACAAAGTTACAAATATAAAGGTATCAAGTCCTGCGAATGCCCCAGGTGTAATAAGCGACAAACCTCGATCAAATAAGTGTAATATAGTATTAAGACGTTCATAAATCATAAGGGTAACCGTGTCTGTGGCATTTTCACACACTGTAGTCCATGATCTATATCCAAGAGTACAGACGCACTCATCTGGACAATCCACGTTATACCATGTACTTCGTCGATATGCCGGTTCCACCAGGGGTGTCACTGCATCGTACTCAGTAAATATACATCCAGGAAAAGTTGAATCATCTGTAAAGGTTAAATGTGAGGATTCTAAAAGACGTTCGGAATCGGTACATTTTGAGGGGGGAGTATTCACACCACGAATATTCAAATTCACTCTAGTATTGACGTAATGGATGTTGAATTCCGTTGAGGCCAAGAACAGGGTACAAGGTGCGGAATTTAACGATATTGAAACGATTCGTTTGTGACACTGCTCCCCCGGGGACGAGGTATCGTCTTTCTCTTCAATATACACATAGGAATATATAGTATTCGTGCTTTTGGAACTTGAGGGCAATAATTGAATTGAGGTCCCATTGCCGTATGTTATTGTTAATGAAAGACCGATGGTACAACTGAATTTTGAATTTTGTAAATTGGGATATTTTGATTCTGTAATGTTATCCGTGTTGATGATCAATGGCCGGTCATAAGTAGAATTAATATTAACATGATTAACGTGACTGTTGCATTCATTTAAAATATTTACCACCTGCTGTGCTAATGATGTGTAATTGATGCAAATTATTAGCAATGGTATACACCAAACTATACGTTTATGATACACCATGTTTGACATAAATACATTCTTACGTCACTTACTTTTTTGAAATTAATTTCTCAAACATCACGATAGTACAATGACGCCTTTAAAATCTCCCCATATACCAATGTGCAGCGTAACATACTAAACTATAGAACCTTTCAATCACGCAAAGTTACATTTATTTGGATAATTGATTGTTATTGTTGAAGGAGGTTTAGAATTATAACGTCATACAACCAGTTCACCACATATCTCAGGAAAGATGGCTAGGTAATTATAGTCTGTAAAGGGCTGAGTATTATACACTCCAAACGTTCAAACTCTGTCACGCTCTCACACATGCGTATTAGTGTTTATAGTGCAACAATAGGATGGTTTCCCGCGCTCATTTACGCCCAAGTCGGAGCCAATATATATACCAGGCGTAGCGGTGGCAAACGCAACCGCTCAGCGCTTGAGCGCTTGTGGAGTATGCTGAGCCCTTTTCAAAATAATCTCTTGACACTTCTGGACGAATACTTCTACACTCCAGTTCCGGTTTAACCCTCTTAAGGTTCCGCAATGATGTCAAAGGGAGAATTCCTGCAAGTCTTACCGCTATTTGCATTCTTGAGTGGCCGGAACAATCTGTATAAAAGAGAACACGATCAAATCATACATCTTTATATTTGCGGGTATTAGTGCCGCCACCAATTGAGAACGCGGAGTCCTTGAGTCCTTAGACCTTGTGAGGATGCTCAATTTCGTGCGATATTTTTTTTAAAGATGATGCCCATAAAGAGGGAGTGGAGATGCAGTCTATAGACGGTATCTATATACTGAGTCACCACGTCCCTATAATAATAATTCATCACTCGTTTACCAAATTGCAATTGTTTTAGGACGTATTCGTCGAAGGTTTATAGGTAGGTATACAGAATGACAGAATAGGCACTGGTATATAGGTCGGTCATCGGGAAGGGAACCCTTTTACACTCGTCCCGATAATAATAATAATTTATCATTCGTATACCTAATTGCAAAAATGAAACACAAATATCTGACGATTTGTCTTAGAACATATTCAAATATATATAGGTAGGTATATACAGAAAAGGAGGTCGGTCATCGTGAACCCATTTTACACGCCCCGGCGATAATAATTCATCATTCGTTTACCAAATTGCAAAAGAAGAAACCCAAATATCTGGCGATACAATTGTTTTAGGACGTATTCGAACTTCGAAGATAAATTAACTGGGATCTCATCTGGGGGCTGATATGGGAAAACAAATGGAAAACGCACATTTAACCCTTACCTAATAAGGGATTCGATACCGGTATTTGAAAACAATTAAATGTAACACTGTTTGTGACGGCACCAGTAACCATTTTAATACTTAAAAGTATGACTTATATGTGCTATTATTAGAGATTACAGTACTATATCTTAATCTAATCAAGGGGTCGATATGGGAAAACAAATGGAGAACACCGCATGATCGGTTCTATTTCGAGCCAACTATGGTAATAGGTCATATTATCTTTAAATTTGTTGCTGATGAAATAATTGGTCCATTTTTGTCTCACTGTCGGCACACCTGTACCAATGTTAGGTCAAATAGTCCCCCCCCCCCCCCCCGGACTCCTGCCCATATATCCGGTCGATGGGTCTGATTAGACCGTCGTTCTAACTGCTCTTCATTCATTTACTTATTCTCCTTTTCCAAGGGGCATCCCTTGTGCTGTATCCGCCCCTATACTGACAAAATCAGCCTGACTGTGAGTTTCTTGAAAAGTTTAAAGTCCCCCGTGGTAACGGCCAGGAATTGTGCCTGCGAGATTTATATGGGTTGGATTTTAAACTAAAAGCGGGGAAAGTGTAGTACCAAAATAGGCCAGAGATGGTAAATCTTTTAAATGTATGTTACTCCCCATGGCCTATTCCTCGTCGTGAGAGTCACCCCTTTAGCATGTTTAGCATGTTTAGTGCGTTGTCTGGCGTCGACCATGCATTTGGCAGTGCCGTTACTGGACTTACCCCACTGTATTCGCTGTACTGTTAAAAATCAACAACCCGGTTTCATACAGCGGGAGTATATCATGAAGAAGGGAAAATCTCAACCACTTCGGGTTGTTTTTTTAGAATCAAATTTCATTTTTGAAGAAAAATCTATTAAAATTGTCTATAAATTTGATTGATAAAGTGCATTTTGACACATGCAAAATAGTACACTCGTCACTCAGGTAAACTTCATACTTTACATGCTTTAGAACGATGTACTAACGTTGTACTTACCGTGACTGGACGTGCAACAAGATGATGAAGACAGGCCCGTAACCAATGGGGATGGGGACGGCAAATCCCAAAAGTCCAAAAATGGTTCAGAAAACGCTGTTAGCGATCGCAGAAAAGGAGTTTCGTTGCGCTTTTTGAAAAAAGGTAGACATTTTGGTGAAAAGGTCCACTATTGCCAAATGCGCCGCCACCTCCCGAAAAAAATCCTGGTTATGGGCCTGAATGAAGAAAACTTTAGACATATTTGTTTCTCTTTGCAGTAAAATGTTAGCGGTATATAACTGATATAGTCCTATATATAACTTGTACTTACGGTGACTTGAAGTTCAGCATAGATGATGAAGAAAATTAGAGATAGATTTGATTATCTTCATGCTCTTTGCAGTAAAATGTTGGGGGTATAACTGATGCACTGTCTGGATGCACTAGCGATTTGTAACACTCTTTACGGCAGAGGACGCAGTACCTGAGAAGATGAGAGGAACACAGAACTTCTGAGTGAGGGTCGAAATGCACTCAAGTGATTTATTCACTCTTACGTAAACATCATCTTTTAAACACAAATAAATTCACTTGATACAAAATGATTAATGTCATGACTTGACTAATTTAACTCTTTTGGCAACTTTTAAGCTTCCATAACGCCATAATCAAAAACAATAACTCGTATTATCCAACTTCAACGTTCTATGGAACTTCTAACCGGAATCCTAATCAAACAACAAGTCATATTACGTCATAGATCCATGCAATACATTTAAAACAATATAAGATATATCAAAATTGTGTACGTACACAGATACATAAAAAGATGAGAGAAAACAGAACTTCTTTTGAGTGAGGGTCGAAATGCACCGATGAGATAGATCAGTAATAGCTCCAAAACGCATCTAATGGACTATTCCAGGGTGGCTTATTTCTGCCTTTTTGCATTTGATGGGGCCCTTACAGTTTGTACTTACCATGCTTACCATGAATGTGTAAAGATGATCAAGACATTTGTAGACAGACTGGTTTCTCTTAGCAGTAAAATGCTGGAGGTATATAACGGATACACTAACGTTGTACTTACCGTGACTGTATGTGCAAAGATGATCAAGATATTTGTAGACAGATTGGTTTTTCTTAGCAGTAAAATGCTGGAGGTATATAACGGATGCACTAACGTTGTACTTACCGTGACTGTATGTGCTAAGATGATCAAGATATTTGTAGACAGATTGGTTTCTCTTAGCAGTAAAATGCTGGAGGTATATAACGGATGCACTAACGTTGTATTTACCGTGACTGTATGTGCTAAGATGATCAAGATATTTGTAGACAGATTGGTTTCTCTTAGCAGTAAAATGCTGGAGGTATATAACGGATGCACTAACGTTGTACTTACGGTAGCTGGAAGTGCAGCAAAGATGATGAACAAAATAGTATAGATTTATTTTCTCTTTGCGGTAAAATGTTAGCGGTATATAACTGATGTACTATATTTATAGCGTTGTACTTACCGTGACTGGGTGTGCAAATATGATCAAGATATTTGTAGACAGATTGGTTTCTCTTAGCAGTAAAATGCTGGATGTATATAACGGATGCACTTACGTTGTACTTTATGGTGACTGGAAGTGCAGCAGTGTTGATGAAGACATTTGTAGACAGATTTGTTTAGCAGTAAAATGTCTGAGGTATATAACGGATGCACTAACATTGTACTTACCGTGACTGGAAGTGCAGCAAAGATGATGAACAAAATAGTAGATAGTAGATAGATTTGTTTCTCTTTGTAGTAAAATGTTGATGACAGATAGCGGATGCACTAAGTAAGGTTTTGAGCGAGTCCCGGGTAATCGAGTCCCGCCCGAAATTTCCAGTCCCGGGTGCCAAATTATTATTATTATTATTATTATTTTTTTACATTTTTTTTTTTCTAAGTAAAAAACAGGACCTTAGACGGACTCGTATCTGACCCTTAATAACCCACATAATACCCCTTGACCCTCACCATGAGGGATAATAAATCCTGAGTCCTAACCTAAGATCTTATACTAAATTATTCTTATCAAAAGTATGATTTTTTCAACACTGAAAATGAAAGTGTATACATTAACATACAGGTTTACTTGTCTTAACAGTTAGCCCCAGGAATGGCAAATCTACCTTATTTTGTTGTTGATTAATGTAGATTTGCCAAACCTGGTCCACACTGTAATACATTTTATTTCAAAATCAACAATATCTTAATTAAAATAGGTGGAGATAAAAAGTGTACATTATAATTACATACAGGTTTAGTTGTACATGTTAAGATATTGTTGATTTTGAAATAAATTGTATTATAGTGTGAACCGGGAATGGCAAATCTACATAGTCTCAATTGCTTCGTCGACCCAAGCGATATTTGGGAGCTGTTAGGATATCAAAATCTAAGTAGTGCTGATAGGCTTGTGCACTTGTTGACTGGTAGCCGCCTAAGTGTAGCGACCAAAGGATTCTGATATCTAAACTGGCAGCGATAATAATTGATTTAAAAAGCGCTTTGGGACTGTGCTTGCATTGTGGAAAGCGCTATATAAGAACGGTAATATTATTATTATTATTATTATTATTATTATTAATCAACAACAAAATAAGGTAGATTTGCCATTCCCGGGGCTAACTGTTAAGACAACTAAACCTGTATGTTAATTACACTTTCATTTTCAGTGTTGAAAAAAATCACACTTTTGATAAGAATGAATTCAATAATTTAGTATAAGATCTTAGGTTAGGAGTTATTATCCCTAATGGTGTGGGTCAAGGGGTATTATGTGGGTTATTAAGGGTCAAATACGAGTCGTCTAACGTCCTGTTTTTGACTTTAAAAAAGAAGAAAAACAATAAATAAAAAATCTTCCTTTTTTTCCTTCTTTTTTTTAGGGTGCGGGGGCGGAGGCGGGTACCCGGGTACCCGCCCGGAAAATATTTCGGGTACCCGGGTATACAATTACCCAAAATTCACACCCTTAGCACTAAGGTTGTACTTACCATGACTGAAAGTGGATCAAGAAAGCTCAATAAAATTGGAGATAGATAAGTTTCTCTTTGTAGAAAAATGTTGGAGGTATACATGTATAACTAAATGCACTTACGTTGTTCTTACCGAGACTAGCAAAATGCAGCAAAGATGATGAAGAAAATGGTAGATAGATTTGTTTCTCTTTACATGCAGTTCTTCATAACATCGCTAATATGAATGTCAGCCTCATCAGCTCATGCCATTTGTCATGATTACAGCTCTGAATAATAATAATAATAATAATAATAATAATAATAATAATAATAATAATTTTAAAAAAATGAAAATACTAATCATAATACTAATACTGAATACTAATAATAATTAATTACTTTAATTGCGGAATAAGGCGAATTTCCTTTGTTTAAATGTTCGCCTTTTACGTCACTTTATTTTCGCCAATGAGACAAAGGACGGAATAAACGTTATTGTTCTCTTTCTCCTTACGAACATATAATATGCAACATGTATCAAAGCGCTTTACAAGATAAAACAAAATAGATAAAGACAAGAATATATTATATTATACACAATTGCCCACAAAATATTTTACAAAGCTTAAAACTTCAAACACTTATTTTCTAATAAAAACCAGTGTCATGGCTACATATTTATAAAATAATAATTGATATCCTTTTCACTTTTGTTATGACGTGGTAAGGCCAGAGAGAGATTTTTGACAACGGAAACGGAAAATTACCCTAAAAATATACACATGGTTTTTTTAATACTGAAAATGAAAAATTATTGGATGATATCTAAATATAATACGGAATTATCATGTATAAATAAGATTGTAAGCAATATTAACTCTTGTAGGCTTGCAAATAGTACAATATCAACTCGAATGTATTGCTATGCCTTTAGCATGAATACTAGTGCTAATCTGTCAACGTTGTTACAATTCATGCCATAGTGATGCGTCGTATGTTAAATCTTTATGGGCCCCTCACATGTATCCGTGCCACCGGCCACCGGAGTTTTGAACAAGCTCAAAACTCCTAGCAGGTGAGTAAAAGCAGAGGCGAACATTGAGCGCCTGGTATTAGGACGGTATAAGGACGGCGCACCCGTTTCGCACCCGTTTCGCACCCGTTTCGCGCCCGTTTGCAGGGCGGTGATGGACGGTGGTGGACGTCGACCATCTTAGCGACGGGCTGCGTACGACCGCATGCAGCCTGGTTACCGTTCGCGGAACGGACTCTCAGCAGGCATCGCATGTTGTATTATAGATGTTGGTCATACGAATTCCGGAATGCAAATGAAGCTAGCGGCGAGCTTTAAAGCGCTCAGCTTAAAAAGGGCGGTTTAATGATGTAATCAAGACGTTTCGACCGGTACCAGGGCGTTCCGACCGGCAGGAACTGGTGCGAAGGTGGTATGCACACGGTGAGGACACGGTGAGAACGTTAAGCTAGAGCTGTATGAGGCCGGTGAGCTCAGTAACAGACCGGTGAGAACCCGGCACAGACCCGGTGTAGAGCGGTATGGACCGAGGACCCGGTGAGGAGGTGTTACTGCACCCGGTGAGAACGGTAAGCTAGCAACGTATGAGGACGGTGAGCCCGGCAGTGGCGTAGCTCAGGGGGGGGGGGGGGGTGGGCAGGGGGGCAAATGCGCCCCCCCCCTGACGAAAAAACTCAATTTGGGCCCCCGCCCCCCATCCGCCTAAAAAAAATGAGAAAAAAGACCGAGGTTATTAGCCCAAAAGAAGGCAAAATTGTACATATAGTACATTTACTGTGCGATTTTTTTTTGGCCCCCCCCCCACACTTACGTACGTGAAATTCACGAGGTAAGTGACTTGAAAAGAAGAAAAAATTGGGGCAACCTTTTACGAAAATTTTTGAAATCTTGCCCCCCCCCCCACAAGTGCTACCGCAAGCATATAACGGACATCAAATGCAGCGCCCACTAGCGACCAGCTGAACAATAGGAATCGAACCACAGCTAAACATCAATGGTCGCTTGCTCTGATGTCAATTGTCTAAAGCTAACTATTGGGAGTCAATATATTAGAAAATTGACATATCAAAGTTGTTGTTTAATGGTATGGATGTAATGAATATTAGTCAAACTCCTATTATGGATGAGATGAGAGCCAAATGCCATTCCCCTGCAACATAGCAGATCGATACAGATGAGTGAAAATGAATGTGTCGCAAAAAAGTTCAAAAATTCAACAAAAATTAAAAATGTTTGCAACTTTCATTTCAAGATTTCTCTGTAATTTGTGCATTAAAAGAGAATGATTTCCTCTATAATACTTATTTATACATCAAGGAATATTTTGATAGCTTACTTATTGAAATTGATTCTATAAATCGTCTAATATCAATGCTCCCGTAAGTCCCAAAATATAAATAATTTAGTTGTCCACGGTCAGTCCTTATATTTGGTCATATCTAAAACATTTTTAGTGAGTTCACACGCTCACCATAGGCCGGTGAACAATGATGTCAATAACGAAACAAACTAATACAAATGAATTTCAACACATTTCCCAATCGACACTCTGCTTTATCAACGGCTAATAATTGGCGTTTGAACTCACGTCAACTTAGCATAATCACACGCTACTACACATGCATGAATGCTTTCATTGCACACTGGTCTATCGGTATGTCAAATCCGGCGGCAACTGCACAATACAGGTATATCGTCTCAGGGTATGTTCATCGGTTAAGCATGAGCGGGTAATTTGACTATGAATAAGGTTTATACGAGGTTTTAGAACTGACGGAAAATAAGATAGGAATGTCGAGGACAACCAAACAATATTTTATTATTGGCCTAACTGCTGGTTGGCAAATTCAGTCATGGGTGATTAGTTCAATAGTTTAAATGCTGTCACTTGGAGGCGCTGTATTTAATGTCCATAGTCTACCACTTGTGCCCCCCCCCCCCTGAAAAAAATCCTAGCTACGCCACTGGAGCCCGGTACCAGGCCGGTGAGGACCCCGCATAGACCCGGTATATAACGGTATGGACCCGGTGACCACCAACAAAAAAAGTTTACTGATTGTTTGGACTCTGTTGTTTTTCTATTAGACGTTAAGGTGGCCGCCTACCACCATGCAACGTCCTGCGAACGAGCGCGAAACGGGTCCGCCGTCTTTTTACCGCCCTCAAACCGGGCTCTCACCGTTCACCGCCGCTTTTACTCACCCGGCAGGAGTTTTGAACATGCTCATGCTCAAAATTCCTGCCGGGCGCGGATGGCCGGCAATGTCCCCGGCAACGTGTTCAACAATGGGAAACGGCCCACCGTGTGTCCTCACCGTGTGCCGCCATCTGCACCAATTTGTCACACGGTACTAGGGCCGGCCGGACAAGGATACATGTGAGTAATACAGAGATTCCCGGAATATGAGTGAAGCGGCGAGCTTGAGCACTCAGCTTATAAAGGGCGGTTTGATGACGTTATCAAGGCGGTTCGGCCGGTACCCCGGCGTTCCGGCCGGTGAGGACCTGGTGAGGAGGTGGTATGAGCCCGGTTCCAGGTCGATGAGGACCCGGTATATTGAAACGGTATGAACCCGGTGACAAAAAAAATCAATGCGCCGCAAGCTCACACGGATACATGTGAGGGGCCATTAGCATGATAGTCGCTTTATGAGTTTCTTCATGCGCAATTCAGAATAGTCAACAAACATGATATAGACATTTTTAGACATTTTTTTCTCTAAGCAGTAAAATGTCGGAGGTATACTAAAGATGATCAAATATGTAGAAAGATTTGTTTCTTTTAGCAGTAAAATGTTGGTGATATAATATACAATATGTAACTGATGCACTAACATTGTACATGTTGTACTTACCGTGACTTGATGTGCCAAGATGATGACGAAAATTGCAGATAGATTTGGGGTTTTTCTTTGCAGTAAAATGTTGGAGGTATATCTGATGCACTAACGTTGTACATTATACCATGACTGGAAGTGCAGCAAAGAGGATGACGAAAATTGCTGCCAGAGTTGTGTCTCTGAAACGTGACGCGGAGTTCAAATATGAAGAAACTTAACTTGTAGACAGATTTGTGTCTCTTTGCAGTTAAATGTTGGCGATAATGCAAGAAGATTCAATATAATGCAAGAAGACTGGCCCAGTGCAAGATCCGCTGACTATCCAATTGATCCAATACATATGAATAGATCTCTGCCACACCAATAATCCGTCTATCTCGCACGGTGCACCAATTCTGTATGATCGTCATGATCATCATGATGCTCTACAGAATTTGTCCCGCTGTTGCTGAACACTCTGTGTGGCAATTGACCAATCAGAGTCTGCCAACCTTCTCCGTGTAGATATTCATAAATGCGACACAAAAAGGTACAGCTTATCGACTTTTGAACAAAATGAGATTTTGACAAAATCTAAAAGAGAATAGTTCAAGCTTTGTACTGATACCTACTTTTTGAAAATTGAAGTTATACTTCTGAAATTATGTGGAAAAGAAATGTGTGTATTCCTTTTATTTTCTTAATATTTTACACACTAGTTTGCCTTATATCTCAAAATAAGCCTGGCCGACAAGCGTTTGCTCCGATGCTACTATGTACTCGATGTTGTGATGTACCAATCAGAGCCTGCCAGCCTTTTCTGTATAGATATTTATAAAGGAAGGAAGAAACTTAAAGCAAAAGGGCGTAAATACCATTTTCAAATTTGACAAAATGGCATATTAGGGAAGATTAGAGATACTGCATTTTGCGAAGAAACGCTTTAAATAACCCTCGCCTGTAATGCCTGTATATGTACTTTGTAACCCTTACACATTCCACTACCATCTTTTGTAATTCTTGAAATAAATTTTAAAAAAGTTGGTTTCACTTTTATTGTACTGGAGAATATCGTATACCATGATTTTCCAAATTTCCAAACCCATTTTCTTTCTTTTAAAAGTGTTGACATTCTTAATCTCAATATTTTACTTTGTGGAAAAATTATAACATTTGCTGGGCATCTTATAATAACATATAAAATATTATAGACATTTTATATAGGGTACTACCAAGCATTTGGCGATTTTAAAATTTGAAGAAAAAACAGTCTGTCCTCGTGATCGATGTGTCGAGGAAAACTCAACTTTTTTTAAATTTGGCCCATGCAAACGCTAAACCAAAATAAAGTAACGTAGGCAATTAAACGTGGTGGAGCAAGTGATGGAGTGTGAATCTGGAATCTCAAGTAAGTCTTTATGTAGCTATTGCGCTTCATTAACTTACACGTTAGCTACTAGTATTACTAGTCTCAGCGTTAGATAGGCAATATGCGAGGACTAAAATAGTACAATAAGGAATTATACGTCGATGGGGGAGGGGGCCCTGGATAGAGAGGCCAACACCATTGTTACAATCTATAACAGAGGTGGGGTGATCCGATCACATGTGTGCTGTAAGCGTTGCCATCGAGGCATTTAAAAACTCTACCAATTACAATGTTTTATCATAAATCATAAATACTGGTTCCAGTATAATTTTATCTTCCTTGCACAACTATTTCCTACTTTCATGAGATATTCTACCCAAATATGGCAGCCGATGATAGTTTTATGTCGAACCGAGGAATAATGGTATAGTTCTACACACATCTCATTGATATTGAATGATGCTTTAGGGTGTGACTCAACAAGCTACGTTATCATCTTTTTCGTTTCTGCTATGAAAATTCAGGTAAGAGCGATTTTGAAAAGCGGGGCTGAGAAATTTGTTTCCGTAGTTAACGTTTGAATA
>CM069441.1:98139380-98235432 GCA_035610835.1 Ophiura sarsii | reverse complement strand
GTTTCAATGATTATTCAAGCTTTATAACAACATGTTTCAGGAATGTTTTCTGAACCATTTTAGTTAGTACTGTAAACTAGACATTTTTGCGCGTTTCGAGCGATTTGGTTTAATTATTTACTGTTCAAGCTTAAACAAAATGGCTTCATGATTAAAATAACCAGTTTGTGCACACATTTTTTCACTGTTTTATTATTCAAGCTTAACAAGATTGCTTCAGGAACGTTTTCAGGACCATTTCTGTGTAAAAATAACCAAATTTTGCGCGCTACGCGCGAATTAGGTGGAATATTTTATTATTCAAGCTTAACAAGATGGTTCTTTTAACGTTTTTTTAAATATTTTGTGATTCAATTTGAACAAGATGGCTTCAGAAACGTTTTCTGGATCTTTTATTGTTAAAATATACATTTTTTTGCGCGCCGCGTGTATTAGTTTGCGACTGATTATTTATTATTCAAGCTTAACCAGATAGCTTCAGGAACGTTTTCTAAACCTTTATTTTTACAATAGCCAATTTTTATTTTGTGTTATATTCAATTTCAACAAGATGGCTTCATAAACGTTTTCTGAACCTTTTTAGTGTTAAAATAGACATTTTTTGCGCGCTACGCGCGCATTATTTTCACTGTTTATTTATTATTCAAGCTTACCAAGATGGCTTCAAGAACGTTTTTCTAAACCTTTATTTTTACAATAGAAAATTATTTTTATAATACTTTATTATTCAATAAGAATAGGATGGCTTAAGAAACGTGTTCTGGACCTTTTTAGTGTTAAAATAGACATTTTTGGCACGATACGCGCAAATTAGTTTCACTGTTTAATTATCAGTCAAGCTTAACAACATGGCTTGAGGAACGGTTTGTTAAACCTTCCTTTTTACAATAGCCAATATTATAACATATAATAATGTGTTTTAAAATGAATGCAGTATGAATAATAATAGTTTGCAGGGCGTTATGAACATGAATACTGGTCTGCAAAACGCTGATAAAAGTATTGTTTAAAATAGAGTTTTGCCCGCCGTGATGTATGGAAGCATCGGAAACTGATCGGAAGACGTTTTTTGAATAAATTGCGTTTTAACAAGTCTACTAACCCGAAAAAAATGTCTGCTTACAGTGAAATAAATCATTCAAAATGTTAATAAAAATGCAATCATTTTGTTCTTTCTAGCTTTCAGTGAAATGAATTTCCTCATGAGTTCTGCGACCAACATCTGTAGGCGTGCTGTTCGTTGCTGGCAATGGACAGGGTGAACTTGTGCGCGAAAGTGAGGTGGATCCGACCTGAGAAGATAGCAGCCTATGTCATCGACATATTTGCGAAAGAAGGAACAAGTCGGGTTTCATTTGGGGATATTTTTTGACAACTACGCATGGCTTTTCGTACAACAGATAGGTTAGTAGTATGGTATTTAGGCCTACTTTACACAAACAATAATACATAATTTTAATTGCCAATGGCAACACATTTATTACTACATTATTGTAGGCCCACTTTATTCCTTTTCATTTATTTGTTATATTTGGGATAATACGCGAAAGATGGGAGTGTCTGATCTGTGTAGGGTAACTTCGTATTTTGAGATGATGGAGTGTGAATCTTGAATTTAACTATAATCATCGTAGTATCCCCGAAAGCTTTCAACATCGTATTGATGAGTAGTTTATACCTAAAGTAATTGACTTTACAAATACAAGGTCACAATATATACTTAACATAGGCCTACCGTAATCATATACCTATGCTCTAAATGCTAAATTAGAGCCGCATACGATAATAAATAGACTATCATTAGGCCTACTTGTTTATTTTACAGGAAGTGTGCTGGAATAACGGAGGCTCCAATCAACGGGTGAAGTGGGTGTTCTGTGCTATAGCCAGCCAACCAACCAACCAACCAACCAACCAACCAACCAACCTACCAACCTGTACCAACCTACCAACCCGTCAACCAAACCATCAACCAACCAACCTACCAATACCAACCCCTCAACCAAACCATCAACCAACCAACCCTCAACCAACCCCTCAACCAACCATCCAACCAACCAACCACCAAATGGAAAGGGTGAAGATGTGCTGCAAGAGGGCATGCAGCCAGGGAATCACACTTCTGCCGTGATGTGAATCATAAACTATCACTGGCATAAATGTTATTCCATGGTTTTCATGCGTATAACAACTTTCGGCCTCGTCTACTGGATCCTCAACAAACGAACCAATTTCATGGACCAACCAACCAACCAACCAACCAGGTCGAAATACGTCAAACTTAAAGGTTTTAGTTTATTTTCTTCAAACTATGGAACTAACTTTACCTACATATAATGATGTTGATCTTATTGCTTTTATTGTTTAATGTTTCAAAACAATTTCTTTTTAAACCTAGCCTATTTGTTCGCGTTTTTTACACATAATCAGTGGCCCCCGGAGTAGGCCTACTCATCGTAATATCCGCAAGCCTTTCAACATAATCCATTGATGCGTCTTATGGGCCCCTCACATGTATCCGTGTGAGCTGGGCGGCCCCTTTACCGTCTTATAGAAAACAACAGAGTCCAACACGGTGAACAATCAGCAAAAAATGTCAACGGCCGCATTGATTTAGTTTTCATACTGTTCTATACTGGGTCCTTATCGGCCTGGAACCGGGCTCATACCACCTCCTCACCGGCCGATCGAAACGCTTGGGTACCGACCGAACCGGCGCCTTGATAACTTCATCAAACTGCCTTGTATAAGCTGAGCGCTCAAGCTCGCCGCTTCACTCACATTCCGGGAATCTCTGTATATTACTCACATGTATCCGTGTGAGCTGGCCGGCCCATTACCGTGTGACAAATTGGTGCAGACGGTGGCACACGGTGATGTCAAACGGTGGGCCGTTTCCCGTCCGTTGAACTCGTTGCCGGAGACATTGCCGACCATCCGCGGCCGGCAGGAAGTTTGACCATTCTCAAAACTCTTGCCGGGTGAGTAAAAGCGGCGGCAAACGGTGAGAGCCCGGTTTGAGTACGTTATAAAGACGGCGCACCCGTTTCGCGCCCGTTCGTAGGGCGGTAATGGTAGGCGGCCACCTTACCGTCTAATAGAAAAAACAACAGAGTCCAAACAATCAGTAAAAAATGTCAACGGGCGCATTGATTTTGGCCACCGGGTCCATACCGTTATATACCGGGTCTATACCGGGCTCACCGTCCTCATACAGTCTAACTTACCGTTCTCACCGGGTGCATAACACCTCCTCACCGGGTCCTCGGTCCATACCGTTTTACACCGGGTCTGTACCGGGTTCTCACCGGTCTTCCCGGGATCACCGGCCTCATACAGTTCTAGCTTACCGTTCTCACCGTGTGCATACCACCTTGATTACAATATCAAACCGCCCTTTTTAAGCTGAGCGCTCAAGCTCGCCGCTTCATTTGCATTTGCAAAGAAAGAAAGAAAGAAGAAGGGGGACAAAAGAAACGGGGGAAAGAGATTGCTTTTGAATAAAATATTGGTAAAAGTACACACCAAATCGCACCAATACCAATTCTGAGGGGCACTGCACGAACGTGCGTGCGATTTCCTTTTTGACCGTGCGAATTTGTTTGACACCCCCCCCCCCCCCCCCCCCCCCCCCCCCCCCCCCCCCCCCACTCTTACCTGAAATTCACGAGGTGACTGCAAACAAAATTGGGGCTACCTTTTACTATTATTTTGTTGGTACGTCGGACTGACCAGTTCAAAAACTTTCAACATTCAAAAACAGTTTTCAACATTTAAATGGCCGCCCCACTTTTTGGTACCTTGCTACCGGCGCCCCTGATACAACATGCCTGCCGCGAGTCCGTTCCGCGAACGGTTACAAGGCTACATGCGGCCGTTCGCGGCCCGTCGCTAAGATGGTCGACGTCCATCACCGCCCTGCGAACGGGCGCGAAACGGGTGCGAAACGGGTGCGCCGTCCTTATACCGAGCTCTCATCTTTCGCCGCCGCTTTTACTCACCCGCCAGGAGTTTTGAGCATGTTCAAAACTCCGGTGGCCGGCAAAGTCCCCTGAACGTGTTCAACGGACGGGAAACGGCCCACCGTGTGTACACGGATACATGTGAGGGGCCCATTATCGTCCATGCGAGTCGCCATATTGAATAAACTTTCCCATCATGTATTACAAACATTAAAGGGGTAATTTACGTTTTTGGATGAGCGACTCAGAAAATAAACAATGATACCAAAAGCAGGGTTTGGACACAGAGACGTTATGGATGGGTGAGATAGGTGGGATGGAAGGGTTGTGAGGACGGTAGGGATACGATTGGGACGTTAGGGATGGAGGGGTTGTGAGGACGGTATGCGACAGCTGGTACGTTTGGGACGTTAGGGATGGGTGGGATAGTTGGGATGGAGGGGTTGTGAGGATGGTTTGGGACAGATGGCACGATTGGGACGTTAGGGATAGGTGGGATGGAGGGGTTGTGAGGATGGTATAACAGCTGGTACGTTTGGGACGTTAGGGATGGGTGGGATAGTTGGGATGGAGGGGTTGTGAGGATGGTTTGGGACAGATGGCACGATTGGGGCGTTAGGAATAGGTGGGATGAAAGGGTTGTGAGGATGGTATGGGACAGCTGGTACGTTTGGGACGTTAGGGATGGGTGGGATAGGTGGGATGGAGGGGTTGTGAGGATGATATGGGACAGCTGGTACGATAGGGATGGAGGGGTTGTGAGGACGGTATGCGACAGCTGGTACGTTTGAGACGTTAGGGATGGGTGGGATAGGTGGGATGGAGGGGTTGTGAGGATGGTATGGAACAGCTGGTACGATTGGGGCGTTAGGGATAGGTGGGATGGAAGGGTTGTGAGGATAGTATGGGACAGCTGGTATGATTGGGTCGTTGGGGATGGGTGGGATATATGGGATGGAGGAGTTGTAAGGATGGCATGGGACAGCTGGTACGATTGGGACGTTAGGGATGGGTGGGATGGAGGGGTTGTGAGGATAGTATGGGACAGCTGGTACGATTGGGACATTAGGGATGGATGGGATAGGTGGAATGGAGGGGTTGTGAGGATAGTATGGGACAGATGGTACGATTGGGAATGTTAGGGATGGTGGGTGGGATAGGTGGGATGGAGGGGTTGTGAGGATGGTTTGGGACAGATGGCACGATTGGGACGTTAAGGATGGGTGGGATTGGTGGGATGGAGGGGTTGTGAGGATAGTGGGACAGCTGGTACGATTGGGACGTTAGGGATGGGTGGGATGGAAGGGTTGTGAGGATAGTATGGGACAGCTGGTACGATTGGGACATTAGGGATGGATGGGATAGGTGGAATGGAGGGGTTGTGAGGATAGTATGGGACAGATGGTACGATTGGGAATGTGAGGGATGGTGGGTGGGATAGGTGGGATGGAGGGATTGTGAGGATGGTTTGGGACAGATGGCACGATTGGGACGTTAAGGATGGGTGGGATGGAGGGGTTGTGAGGATAGTGGGACAGATGGCACGATTGGGACGTTAAGGATGGGTGGGATTGGTGGGATGGAGGGGTTGTGAGGATAGTGGGACAGATGGCACGATTGGGACGTTAGGGATGGGTGGGATAGGTGGGATGGAGGGGTTGTGAGGACGGTATGCGACAGCTGGTACGTTTGAGACGTTAGGGATGGGTGGGATAGGTGGGATGGAGGGGTTGTGAGGATGGTATGGAACAGCTGGTACGATTGGGGCGTTAGGGATAGGTGGGATGGAAGGGTTGTGAGGATAGTATGGGACAGCTGGTATGATTGGGTCGTTGGGGATGGGTGGGATATATGGGATGGAGGAGTTGTAAGGATGGCATGGGACAGCTGGTACGATTGGGACGTTAGGGATGGGTGGGATGGAGGGGTTGTGAGGATAGTATGGGACAGCTGGTACGATTGGGACATTAGGGATGGATGGGATAGGTGGAATGGAGGGGTTGTGAGGATAGTATGGGACAGATGGTACGATTGGGAATGTTAGGGATGGTGGGTGGGATAGGTGGGATGGAGGGGTTGTGAGGATGGTTTGGGACAGATGGCACGATTGGGACGTTAAGGATGGGTGGGATTGGTGGGATGGAGGGGTTGTGAGGATAGTGGGACAGCTGGTACGATTGGGACGTTAGGGATGGGTGGGATGGAAGGGTTGTGAGGATAGTATGGGACAGCTGGTACGATTGGGACATTAGGGATGGATGGGATAGGTGGAATGGAGGGGTTGTGAGGATAGTATGGGACAGATGGTACGATTGGGAATGTGAGGGATGGTGGGTGGGATAGGTGGGATGGAGGGATTGTGAGGATGGTTTGGGACAGATGGCACGATTGGGACGTTAAGGATGGGTGGGATGGAGGGGTTGTGAGGATAGTGGGACAGATGGCACGATTGGGACGTTAAGGATGGGTGGGATTGGTGGGATGGAGGGGTTGTGAGGATAGTGGGACAGATGGCACGATTGGGACGTTAGGGATGGGTGGGATAGGTGGGATGGAGGAGTTGTGAGGATAGTTTGGCACAGCTGGTATGATTGGGACGTTACGAATGGGTGGGATATGTGGGTATTCATAACCGAATAAATGCAACTTTCTTGGTATAAATCATTATGGGACTGGTGAATTAATGTGCTATCACCAGTAGATAATAACTGATGAAGTTGTGTGCTATCAGTAGTAGATAACTGATGAAGTAGTTTAGCTATCAGCAGTAGATAGTTAGATGAAGTACGGTATATATACACATGGAAAAAAGTATCGCATCACTATTTTGTTGTTGAAAAGTGCAAATGTGGCCTCGAATTTTGCCACCATGGTGTGATATTAAGGATAATTTGTTTGCGTAAGCTGTCCAAAAGAATGTTGTGCAATAAAAGGGCCACATTTTAGTTTGTTACGTAATCGATGTAATGGTTTTTTCTAGGCCGAGGGGAAAATGCATGATTTTGTCCAGAAACATTCATGAAACAAGTTTGGGTATAACGCGATATTGAATAGACTTTAAAAACTTATAATAGTCATTATATTAGTCACCGTTGATGTTGTTTTTGTTTATTTGACCTAGGTCAACACCTTCGCAATATTGCTTTTGTCATTTGAACTTCTTTAAAATTTGACCTATTTTGACCTTAGACCCCATAACTGTTGGGCGTACGAAAAAGGGAGGTTTTTTTAAATTTGACCCCAGATGACCTTTGACCTTGGAAGACTTAATTGTGTTACCAAAGATTACAACTTTAGAGATTAATCATCGGGCCTCTCAATATCGTGTTATACCCAAACTTTTTTCATGCATGTTTTTGGACAAAAACATGCATTTTCCCCTTGGCCTTGAAAGAAACATTACATCGATTACGTCACAAACTAAAATGTGGCCCTTTTATTGCACAACATTTTGTTGGACAGCTTACGCAAACAAATGATCCTTAATATCACACCATGGTGGCAAAATTCGTAGATACGGCACGATTTAGGGGAGATAAAAAAGGGACAAGTTTTGTTGAGTGTGATACTCACAAATCACAATGACTATCTAGTCACTGCTCTAATAAAATATTATTTACACTATACTTATTTGAAATATGAAAAATAAATGCGAAGTTTACAATATTCGTAAAACAATAACTCGTTTAAAAAGAGATCTGTAGCATATTAATCATTAATGTCAACTCAACACAAAAGAAATCAAGATTTAAAACATCACAAAACAGTATAAAGCATAAACATAAGAAACAGATATATGTATCATATTAATTTCTACTCGTCATAATTTTTCATCACAACACAATATAACACAAAAGAATTCACGTTTTAAAACATCACAATACAGTACAAAACATAAGAAACAGATTTCTATATCAGAATTAGATTTCTATCATGTTGATTTCAAATCATCACAATTGTTCATCATAAAACAATATAACACAATAGAATTAACGATTTAAAACATCTCAAACATAAGAAACAGATATATGTATCATATTAATTTCGACTTATCACAATTTTTCATCATAAAACAATATAACATAAAAGAATACAGGATTTGAAACATAATACAATACAAAACATAAGAAACAGATTTCTAGCATGCTAATTTCAACTCATCACAATTTTTCATCACAACACAATATAACACAAAAGAATTCACGTTTTAAAACATCACAATACAGTACAAAACATAAGAAACCGATTTCTATATAAGAATTAGATTTCTATCATGTTAATTTCAAATCACAATTTTTCATCATAAAACAATATAACACAATAGAATTCACGATTTAAAACATCTCAAACATAAGAAACAGATATATGTATCATATTAATTTCTACTCATCACAATTGTTCATCATAAAACAATATAACACAAAAGAATTCACGATTTGTAACATCACAATACAATACAAAACATAAGAAACAGATTTCTAGCATGCTAATTTCAACTCATCACAATATTTCATCACAATACAATATAACACAAAAGAATCATGTTTTAAAACATCACAATACAGTACAAAACATAAGAAACAAATTTATATATAGTATAAGAAACAGATTTTTATCATGTTAATTTCAACTCATCACAATTTTTCATCATAAAACAATATAACACAAAGGAATTCACGATTTAAGAATTCTAGAAATCTGTTTCGTATGTTTTGTATTGTATTATGATGTTTCAAATCCTGAATTCTTTTGTGTTATATTGTTTTATGATGAAAAATTGTGATGACTTGAAATTAATATGATACATATATCTGTTTCTTATGTTTGAGATGTTTTAAATCGTGAATTCCTTTGTGTTATATTGTTTTATGATGAAAAATTGTGATGAGTTGAAATTAACATGATAGAAATCTTTTTCTTATATAGAAATCTGTTTCTTATATTTTGTACTGTAGTGTGATGTTTTAAAACGTGAATTCAAATCATCACAATTTTTCATCATAAAACAATATAACACAAAAGAATTAACATCTCAAACATTAGAAACAGATACGGTATATGTATCATGTTAATTTCAAATCATCACAATTTTTCATCATAAAACAATATAACACAAAAGAATTCAGGATTTGAAACATCATAATACAATACAAAACATAAGAAACAGATTTCTATATAATGTAAGAATTAGATTTCTATCATGTTAATTTTTCATCATCACAATTTTTCATCATAAAACAATATAACACAATAGAATTCACGATTTAAAACATCTCAAACATATGAAACAGATATATGTATCATACTAATTTCTACTTATCACAATTTTTCATCATAAAACAATTTCTATCATGTTAATTTCATATCATCACAATTTTTCATCATAAAACAATACAACACAAAAGAATATATTTCTTTATATAATTTATTTAATATATATTTCTATATAAGTTCAAATCATCACAATTTTTCATCATAAAATAATATAACACAATAGAATTCACGATTTAAAACATCTCAAACATAAGAAACAGATATATGTATCATATTAATTTCTACTCGTCACAATTTTTCATCATAAAACAATATAACACAAACAAATTCACGATTTGTAAGTTTTGTAACATCACAATACAATACAAAACATAAGAAACAGATTTCTAGCATGCTAATTTCAACTCATCACAACACAATATAACACAAAATAATTCACGTTTAAAAACATCACAATACAGTACAAAACATAAGAAACAAATTTCTATTTAAAAAACAGATTTCTATCATGTTAATTTCAACTCATCACAATTTTTCATCATAAAACAATATAACACAAAGGAATTCACGATTTAAGAATTCTAGAAATCTGTTTCGTATGTTTTGTATTGTATTATGATGTTTCAAATCCTGAATTATTTTGTGTTATATTGTTTTATGATGAAAAATTGTGATGATTTGAAATTAATATGATACATATACGGTATCTGTTTCTTATGTTTGAGATGTTTTAAATCGTGAATTCCTTTGTGTTATATTGTTTTATGATGAAAAATTGTGATGAGTTGAAATTGGCATGCTAGAAATCTGTTTCTTATGTTTTGTATTGTATTATGATGTTTCAAATCCCGAATTCTTTTGTGTTATATTGTTTTATGATGAAAAATTGTGATGATTTCAAACATCTCAAACATAATAAACAGATATATGTATCATATTAATTTCTACTCATCACAATTTTTCATCATAAAACAATATAATACAAAAGAATTCAGGATTTGAAACATTATAATACAATACAAAACATAAGAAACAGATTTCTAGCATGCTAATTTCAACTCATCACAATTTTTCATCACAACTCAATATAACACAAAAGAATTCACGTTTTAAAACATCACAATACAGTACAAAACATAAGAAACAGATTTCTATATAAGAATTAGATTTCTATCATGTTAATTTAAAATCATCACAATTTTTCATCATAAAACAATATAACACAATAGAATTCACGATTTCAAACATCTCAAACATAATAAACAGATATATGTATCATATTAATTTCTACTCATCACAATTTTTCATCATAAAACAAAATAACACAAACAAATTCACGATGTGTAAGTTTTGTAACATCACAATACAATACAAAACATAAGAAACAGATTTCTAGCATGCTAATTTCAACTCATCACAACACAATATAACACAAAAGAATTCACGTTTCAAAACATCACAATACAGTACAAAACATAAGAAACAAATTTCTATTTAAAAAACAGATTTCTATCATGTTAATTTCAACTCATCACAATTTTTCATCATAAAACAATATAACACAAAGGAAATTAATTCACGATTTAAGAATTCTAGAAATCTGTTTCGTATGTTTTGTATTGTATTATGATGTTTCAAATCCTGAATTCTTTTGTGTTATATTGTTTTATGATGAAAAATTGTGATGATTTGAAATTAATATGATACATATATCTGTTTCTTATGTTTGAGATGTTTTAAATCGTGAATTCCTTTGTGTTATATTGTTTTATGATGAAAAATTGTGATGATTTGAAATTAATATGATACATATATCTGTTTCTTATGTTTGAGATGTTTTAAATCGTGAATTCCTTTGTGTTATATTGTTTTATGATGAAAAATTGTGATGAGTTGAAATTAACATGATAAAAATCTGTTTCTTATGTTTTGTACTCTGGTACTCAACCAGACTGGAGACAGAACGAACACTGGAGTAGAAAAGCAGAGAATGTTCCACCTATTCTCAAGGAAGAAGTGGAGAGTGCAGTAAACAAGATGAAGAAAGGAAAGGCTCCTGGGGAGGATCAATTAACATCAGACATTCTCAAGTTAGGAGGAGAAGAAACTGTAACAATCCTGACCAAACTGTTCAACAAGATCATGCAACTTGAGAAAGTGCCTACACAGTGGAACGAATCAAAGGTTATTATATTGTTCAAGAAAGGGGATATGAAGGACATAAAAAACTATAGACCTATCAGCCTGCTGCCTCATATGTACAAAGTCTTTACAAGAATTATTCTTGCCAGAGTTGAGAAACAGCTTGATGGAAACCAGCCTAGAGAACAAGCAGGTTTTAGAGCAGGATTCAGGACATCAGACCATCTTCAAACATTGAGCCAGGTTATAGAAAAGTCGAAAGAATATCGCTTCAATTTATGTCTCGGTTTTGTGGACTATGAGAAGGCATTTGACAGTCTAGACCACCAGTCTCTATTAAATGCGCTGGAAAAGCAGGTCAGTGATGAAAAGTACATCCGCCTAATCAAGGCAATCTATAAGGATCCAAGTGCTAGAATCCACCTAGAGAGCACCACAACCGAAGCCTTCAAAATTCTGAAAGGTGTGAGACAAGGTGATCCAATCTCCCCAAAGCTATTCACTGCAGCCATGGAGGATGTTTTCAGAAACCTGGATTGGCAAGGTATGGGAGTTATAGTCCATGGTGAACACCTTACCCATCTCAGATTTGCAGATGACATCCTACTTCTCAGCCATGAGCCCCAGAAATTGCAGAAGATGATCCGAGAACTGAGTGAAGAGAGCAACAAGGCTGGATTTAACATGAACATCAAGAAGACAAAAGTGATGATGTGCAACAAGCTGAAAGATTATGCTATAACAGTTCAAGGAAAAACCATAGAAAGAGTGGACAGTTATATATACCTGGGCAAGAAGATTTCTCTGGAAAATGAAACAGCAGGGGAAGTGAACAGAAGGATACAGCTAGCATGGGTGAAGTTTGGTAAGCTCAGCTTTATCTTTCGTGATGAAGAGCTACCATTGTCACTAAAGCGACAAATTTTCAACCAGTGTATCATCCCAGTGCTATCGTATGGCTCAGAAACATGGACAACAACTAAGAGATTGGAGAAGAAGCTAAAAGTCACTGAGAGGGCAATGGAAAGGATATTGATTGGCGTTACAAGAAGGGACAGGGTGACCAACACAGATTTAAGGAAGAAAACAGAAGTGAGGGACATCATACTGGAAGAAAAAAAATGGAGATGGGTTGGCCATCTAGCCAGGAGGAAAGACAACAGATGGACTCATACATTAACAGACTGGATCCCCAGAGCATTCACCAGAGGAAGAGGCAGGCCAAACAGACGGTGGATAGACGACATCATAGAGTATGGCAACGTTACGTGGAAAAGGACAGCTCAGGACAGAGTGAAATGGAAAATTGATGAAGAGGCCTTTCTTCTGCAGTGGAGTGAAATAGGCTAGATAGAGAGATAGAGATAGAGAGATTTAGTAAGAATGCAAGTTCGAATCCTGTTGAAGACCTGTTTTAAATTATTTTCTTCTCTATGTCTACTACAACATGCCTAAGAACATTCATTCGTTAAAACGAATCATTCATGCAATATTAGATAAGTAAAGTTTCATCAATACACAGCCGCGTAGCCAGCCCAGCCACTCCGAGGGGGCAAGATCCCCATAACGGTCCCTATTTCAAAGAAACCAGGTCAAAAAACGGCTGATTTAACATGATTTTCCGCCCTTTTCGTCCCCATTTTGCCAAAAATTTTCCCTCCGGGGGGGCAGTTCGCCCCACCCGCCCCTCCACTCGCTACGCTACTGTCAATACAGCTATCATACCTCTTAGTGTAGGAGATATCTATAGTCTGATAGTAAGGCCTAGCGGTGTCAGAGTCCAAGTTTGGTGGGAGTTTTAATATTGCTCAATTTTTCTTATTGCGTCGTTGTGTCTCTCAAATTATGTGTTTTTACGTTTGTTTTTGAACGAGAGAGACTGCAAAATGTCGATACATTCACCAATTTGTTCACATGAACCATTAACATTACTGACTATATACATTAGATCTTCCAACAAAAGCTTGGGGTGGTTTTGTCAAAAAGTAGCAAGTTGGTGTTTGGATTTATATTCTCGTTTATAAATATAGCCTAGCTGTAATCAATACTTCCATCCCATAGCATGAGGTTGAACTGTTTTGAACCAATTTAACTATGCCAAATTGCACGTCTGCACCGATCACCACTTATTGGTTACATTTTGGCATGATGTTACTTTCATATGTAATCATTTTTACTGTTTTTAAATGCCAAATGTCTGGTCGGCATCGATTACCACGTATTGAATGATTTCCTTTTGGCATGATGCTACTTTCATATTTAATCATTTTTATGGTTTACGATCACGCCTCGAAATGTATCTGTTTTGGAAAACTAAATGTTTCTTTTCCCTGTATGATTTGATAAGATCGGATTACACATTCACAGAGTACTAAAATAACCAAAACATTATATTCTGTGTATAACATTGATGTTAATAAATGAATTCTTTAATATTCCACATCCTTTTCTCTATTCGATGTCTGCAATGTCAGTCTTAAACATCATTAAGCATTCACAAAGTACTAGAATAACTAAAACATTATATTCTGTGTATAACATGTCAATAAATGAATTCTTTAATATTCATATGATACTTAGTGCATTCGCATCATATTCAACATAATTTTCTCTATTCAAAGTCTACGTATGTCAGTCTTTAAAACATCATTAAAAAACAGGATACCAAAGTGACTATTAAAAATTTGAGAAAAATCTGAGATAAATATATCTGTCTCGGATCAAAAGATAAATGTTTAATCCGACGGCGCATATACTCGATTCAAGTGCATGAATCTTAAAACATTATCGTACATTTTCATGACACTACATTATATTATAATAGTGAATTCAACTCTATGAATTACGCATAATCATGATAATGCACTCCATACAATGTCTGCGTATGAACACTCAGACCGTACGTCATTGCATGTCTTGCGTATGAACACTCGGACCGTACGTCATTGCATGTCCATACACTAATACATATACAGGGTGTCCCAAAAGTCTATGCACGACTTTGAAGCTTTGTATTTCACAAAATATAAGTCGTATTGAAAATATGAATACATATTTAGAAAGAGGAGATGTGGGAAATAATTTTGATATCAAACATAGGAGTAACATCTGTTTGTAATGCCACCCTAGAAGTAAAATATGTATTACTGCAAAAATGTAATTTTATACTTCGGAGGAATAAAGTTCATAAATCCATACCTATTGAGATTAACAAAAAGACTGGTAGAGTTGGTTACACGGAAAGTGATCCGTCAATTGTAATATTTAATATTTAAGAATTCACATTACAGTGATCCCATCATAATAAAAAAACTTTATCACACATAGTTTTCGTTTCTATAGTCAAATCTAGTTTAAATGTTTTCCATTTATACAGAGACGTGTGCTAATGCAAAACACCGACCTAAAAAGTTGAATAACGTAACAGAAAAGTGAACACACACATCACACAGCGAACAGATCTCTTTGGACTTTTGGCTACTGCATTTCTTATGACATCAATGTGACTTGTTGATCTACCAGTCTTTTTTCTACTACATCGAGACATATCATGCACACTTCCTGTGTTCAAAAATTTATCCACCAACTTAAGAATGGATATTCTTCCTGGTGCGCGTTTCACTTTAAAATGTTTTCTGAACTTTTGTTGAGTAAGTTGAACTGAATTTGTTTCAGCGTTCAACCATACAATTTGTATTCGCTTATCTATGCTGTAAACCATCTTGAATGAAGACTTTTGCTGTGCAATGTTGCCTATATGTTGTGAGTGACCGAGTTTGGTAATAACATTAATGTTGCAAGGTAAGCAGTGAACTGTGACTAATGCGCAACGTTGCTTTCATACCGTTAATTAATGCGCACCTGTTTTAGCAGTAATGTGTGGTAGTTGGTATGGGTGGGTCTCACACGGCCAAAAAGTTTCAACCAGTTTTATAATGTTGTGGGTTCACCAATAGGGTTGTGTTTGGTATCAAAATAATTTCCCAAATCTCGTCTATCAAAATATGGTTAAATTTATACTATATGATTTATATTTTATGAGATATGACTCTTCAAAAACGTGCATAGACTTTTGGGACACCCTGTACTTGTAGTATTATGCGTAATTCAATCAGTTCAAAGTCTATATGCATTATGAAAATACTGAAAACATCAAATTAAACTTCATATAATACATAAATACAGGGACCTTCAACATTGTATTCTATGTAAATTACACCATTATGATGATGTCTCTTCATGATAATTGAAATAGCTTCAAACCTTTATTCATATTACTCTACTACTTTTAGGGAATGTTCATAAATACTTTGGTGGGAAGGGAGGGGGGTTGGAAAGGTTTGAGCCTTGTCCATCATTTTTGGTACTGCCGCCCCCACCCCCCAAAAAAAGATTCTATTTCTTCTTGATCTCCCCTTTTATGGTCAATTGTTTTGTTGACCCCGCCCGTTTATGTCCAAGTAGGCCTACCCTGGCAATAGAGTGGCACTCGCCCGGGGGCACTCATCAGAAGCTCAAATAAAAAAATGATTTGACTGCTCCGACTAAGCGCACCATTTTTTTAAATTTTATTGTTTACCCCTCCCCCTCCCATATTTTGTATCACCCTTTTAAGGACAATTTTTTCTGCCGCGCCCCAAGGTATTTATGAACACTTCCTTATTCCACATAAATGACTCTGTTTATCACTCTAAATATGATAACGCCTGTCTATAGGCATTGGTCTTTTGAGCTCTTCCTTAAGACGCCGCCAAAACAATCTCTGTCCATAGCCATCCTTGGGCCATTTGAGACATCGTACTTTGCAGAATAGCTGCCTTAATATCAAAGTCATCTTATCACTTGGAATTTCTTCCAAGATGATAAGGATCAACACGTTGCGACCTTCATCCAGCAACCTTTGATGAGCCATACTTAGCTGGAAATAGCACCAATTGTTTTCAACAAAACGAGGAGTCAGAATTATCAGAGTTTTACGACTCCTTTGGATACACATGGAGACTGCATTAATTAACAGGCGACCAGCCGGGACGTCTCTACTTCTAAGACAAAGTCTAAAGCGTTCGTCTCCTTCCTCGATGTTCTGTAACAGCTCCCCGTCTACCCAGTCTTCATCCTCCTCGTGGTACGCGACGTAAGCATCAAATCGAGGGATTCCAGTCTCATTCTCATCATCATCATCTAAACCATAATCGTTATCAAGGTAATGTTGGTAACGTTTTCTTCTCGTACACAGTAGGAACAATTGATACTGAATATGCCAACGATATCGTATCACGCTAATTGCCATCAGTATTGCTACAAAGGCACATGCCATACTGATAGAGAGATATAGTCTGAGTGGAGATCTGCAGTCTAAATCTATCTCTGTGAGGCTCAATCCTGTCATTGAATCTGGAGTCAAACATTGGTATACTCCATATCTAAGATATGACCCATTATCTGCTATAAGATAAATGTCATCATCTTGAAGTATCCACTTTCTGAATGCATTAATAAAACAAGTACATTCAAATGGGTTATTTCTTAGGTCTAGGAAATCCAGAAATGGAGAATTTGATCTAGATAACAATACATCAGCGACAGCAGTGATTCTGTTCCCATTCAGAATCAATGTGATTATCTTTGTGAGATACTGTAGATTATCCAGCGTTGTGAGCTCATTGTTTGCTAAATTAAGGTAGGTCAGATTTCTCAAGAACATTGCATCCTCCTTGTCAATATCCTTTATTCTATTGGAACTCAAGTCTAAAGTTGTCAAATCGGGAGTGTCAAACCTCACCATCATCTGTTTTATAGATGAAAAGGGTTGTGTCTCACCGAAGATTGTAGTGTGTTGCATATACAGTGATTTCACATGGGGCCAATAGGCAACTGTCGAATCTTTCGTGAAGGCAACTGTCGATTCTGATAGATGTACATCTACAAGTTGAAGACATGGTTGAGAGTCTATTATATTTCTGGATCCAGTTAAGTCTATCTTGTATAAATAAGGTGACATATTACAAAATGAGTAGAATGAGTAAGTCGCATAATCATTATTTCGCAGTTTCACATTTCTCAAATTTGGCAAAGAAGCATATGGAAAAACAACCAAAGTGTTATCTGAAAGATCTAACTCGGTGATCGAAGACAGCAAAAATTGTTGATCAGGCAAAGTAACTATTTTATCATGCTGAAGTTCCAAGTGTTTGAGATGGTTAAATACATGCAATGCATTTGCGGTGAAAACATCAAAATTGACGTTCAATGACAACTCTTGTAAATTCTCTAAACCACTGAATGTCTCCCTGGACAATGTTAGAATGGGTATGGCTTGATCAGCAGATTTACTAGTTAAGCGCAGTTTGCGAAGATGAGTAAACCAGGCAAATGGTGACCCTTCAATCTGAAAATGGTTGCTAGTTATATCCAGATTGCGCAATGACGAGCTCCATTTTGACAACTTTGAGAAAGTTGTTGTGTCTAAAACAAATTTGGAGGAACGACAGTAGCTGAATATAGTCAAATTCTCTAGTATAGCATTTCCTGAGCTCAAACTTGGAATTGCATCTGTGCAGTTGTCATAACTACTCATGTTTACATTTAGGCTAGTTAGATTATTCATAAATTCATATGATGAACTGCAGGGGGTGCCATACCTGGTTTGGTGAAGCAGAGTCTTCAAAGGTATATTTTGGAAACATTTGTTAGTTATACAACAAGGAGAGTATGATATCAATAAGAAGGTATGTAGTGATCTTAGTGAGCATCCGCCCGTACCAGACCAAAATTGATCGAAAGAAGGATCGCTATATGGCCACAAATTCGCATAATCAAGTGTAAGCACTGCAAGCTTCTCTAATCCAGTGAATAAACCTTTACTGATGTAAACCAGGCTGGCACTGAGAACACGAAGGGATTGAAGTCCAATGAATGGTGAGCCATAGACAACCAGGCGATAGCATTTGTCTTTGCGCTTCCACAAATTAAGAGTGTCGAGACCCTCGAGTCCAGCAAAGGTGTCATTGTTAATACTTTCTATCTCATTAGATCCACTAAGTTCCTGTAGAGATGCAAGATCTCGAAATGGCGACCCTGTTATGGTCTTTAGTCCGTTATCAGATAAATCAAGAATGTTCAGCTTATTTAGACCATGGAATGCATCGTCTTGTAGGTATGACAGTTTGTTATTTGACAAATCAAGAATTTTCAGATTATGGAGGCCACGGAATGCATCGACCGGTAGGTATGACAGTTTGTTATGACTCAAATCCAGCTTCTCCAGAGATCTTTGTTGTTGTAATGGTGGTATCCTTTCTAGATGTCTGTAACTGCAATCCAAACTTGTACGATTGTACAGTTTACAGAATAAGCTTCCTGGTGGGTAGACAAACTCAGCAGAATTCCTTGTGACTGTACCACAAGATAAAATCTGACACACGCTTAATACACTGGCGATAAGAAGTAAGGCTTCAACCATGATGAAACATGGATGTAATTCAATGTATGTATTAAAATTGTTTAAACTGAAGTAAAAGTTATAAGTATTCATGCACAGTGGTATTCATGGGTCGGCTGTTGAACACAAGTGGCTATGGGAAGAGGAAGTTAGCGTTGCTTAAATTAGCCTCTTTACAGAAATGACGAGCAATTTGATAGGTTTCCGGGGCCTTGGCGCAATATCAATTTCTGAAATTGTTCTGCTAAGTATTCTATAGAATAGATAGATATAGATAGTGTTTTGAGATTAAATTAACGTTGAGGATATCTTTCAAGTGATCTTATAAACAGACAAATATCTTTCAGGGTATTTGACACAATTATTGGTCATATATAGTATATATATAATTTTAGGGGTCTTCCAATGGGGAATGTTGGTACTTGTTTGGTATCAATGGAAGGGGGAAATCAACTACAATGACGTAAGACTATAAATTAATACAGAAAACATGAGGGTGTTGATTTTCTATTGATTTATTGATTTATTGATTTATTTATTCACTGATTTATTAATTTATTTATTCACTTGATCTATTGATCACTTAATATTAGTTCTATAATATTTTCTTATGAATTTTTGGACTGTTTTATAGATTTTATTCAATGTATTAATTATCAATTTGCTTTATATTCATTTATTGATGATTTTATTTATGAACTTTTAAACATTTATTTATATTATTGATTATTCATTTATTTGTTAATCAATTCTCTCGTTCATACAAATATTTATTTGTGTAAGTGGGGTCATTGATATAAGCCTGGTCTTATAAGGTTTTACAATCTCACCAGGTCTACAGGGATATAATTTTATTTTCTTGTTATTTGAAATCTTTTAAGCAGCAGTCGGTCAGTAAATTTGTTAAAACAACTTTACTGACCGACTGCTGCAGTGTGTGCCGGCCCGGAAGAATGGAACACGGCACACGCTCCGATAGGCCAAATCATTATAATTGATTGCAAAATTAAAACTGCAGTCCGTCATGTACAATTCTGTATCAAAATGTAAACCGATTATCACTATAGCAACTGGATCATGCTGTCGAGTCCTGTACACCGATCGAAATGATCGCCACATAAAGTCAATGGGGTGTGCTAGCATCATAAATGTGTGTGATCCGAATTACCAGGGAGTTACATAATCCATTCAATGGTGAATTTACTGCAACAAAGTAAAAAACCAAGAAGGGTCTTAAAAATAACATGCAGGGTTTTGGTTAGGAAATGTAATTATTTAATTTCCCAATTTCGTTCCTATAATACAGGGCGAGTCAAAAAGAAGTTCTACGGGAATGAATATTTGTTTTAAAATAGACCAAACAAATTTGACAAACCAATGAGACACGTATTCAAAGAGCAACTTATTCCGCTCATATGACAAAAGGAATAATTGAAATCGATCAATTATATCAGAAGCTATGCCTTTTTAAAATAAAAGAACCCCTTTTTTAGCTGTCCACGGAACGCTTAATCGTCTTGAAATCAATCCACGTTAAGTGGGCAGCAAAATGTACGCACGGTCATTCATATTCAAATGAGATTAAAGCCCGGGAGTTTCAAACACAGGTGGGAATGGTGTGCATATAATAAACAATCGGTGACTTTAATCTTATCTTTTTGACGGATTCTATGATTTTGCATTATGAGAAATAAAACAATTACTTCCTGAAATGATAATGGTGAGTTTTAAACATTTTTCTTTGCTTTGTTTTACGTATTGGTGGACAGCTAAAACAAGGCGGTTCTCGAACGGCGCGTCTCGCCTGTTCATCAAAAGTGACTTAAAAGAAATGATGATGAAACATATGATACAATGTAGCACTGTCACAGAGGTATGCATTGTAGTTAATGCAAGGGATGTAATACCTTAAGGGATGCTCAAATGTTACCCAGTACTAAAAAGTTTGCGGAACACAAACGAATCGTTTCCGCTTTATGGTCCTTCAAAGTTTAGATGGTACCCCACCCCCTTTGGACTATGCAGTGGCGGCGCCAGCATCATAATTGGGGGGGGGGGGGGGGGGGGGGAGCAAAAGGAGGCAAGACATTTTAGGGGGACCCCAGACGATCTTGAATGACCTCCAATGACCTTGAAAATGTAATCAACAAAAAGAATACCCGCCCCCCCCCACTCCCTCCACCAAGTCCCATCAAGATAGGCCCTACTGATCTATTTGACCCCATATTTGACCTTGAATGACTTCTGATGACCTTGAAAATTTAATCAGCAAAAAGAACACACCATCCCCCTTCCCTCCACCAAATCCCATCAAGATAGGCCTTACGGATCTTATTTGACCCCAGATGACCTTGAAAAATTAATCAGCAAAAAGAACACACCACACCCCTTCTCTCCACCAAATATAATCAAGATAGGCCTTACGGATCTTATTTGACCCCAGATGACCTTGAATGACATCGAAAAATTAATCAGCAAAAAGAACACACCACACCCCCTTTTCTCCACCAAATTCAATCAAGATAGGCCTTACAGATCTTATTTGACCCCAGATGACGTTGAATGACCTCGTAAAATTAATCAGCAAAAAGAACACACCATCCAGCTTCCTTCCACCAAATCCCGTCAAGAGAGGCCTTACGGATCTTATTTGACCTTGAATGACCTCTGATGACCTTGAAAAAAAATTTCAGCAAAAAGAACACACCAACCCCCTTCCCTCCACCAAATCACATCAAGATAGGCCTTACGGATCTTATTTGACCTCTGATGACCTTGAAAATTTAATCAGCAAAACGAACACACCAACCCCCTTCCCTCCACCAAATCACATCAAGATAGGCCTTACGGATCTTATTTGACCCTAGATAACCTCCGATGACCTCGAAAAATTAATCAACAAAAAGAACACACCATCCCTCTTCCGTCCACCAAATCCCATCAAGATAGGCCTTACGGATCTTATTTGACCCCAGATGACCTTGAATGACCTCCGATGACCTTGAAAATTTAATCAGCAAAAAGAATACACCACCCCTTCCCTCCACCAAATCCAATCAAGATAGGCTTTACGGATCTTATTTGACGATGACCTTGAATGACCTCTGATGACCTTGAAAATGTATTCAGCAAAAAGAACACACCACTCCCCGGCCTTCCCTCCACCAAATCTCATCAATATAGGCCTTACTGATCTATTTGACCCCATATTTGACCCCGGTGACCTTGAATGACCTCCAATGACCTTGAAAATCTAATCAGCAAAAGGACACACCACCCCCTTTCCTGACATCAAGTCCCATCAAGATAGGCCTTACGGATCTCTAGATATCGCATTACAACGCGTCACAAAAGTTTTAAGCATATTTGACCCAGATGACCTCAAATGACCTTGAAAATTCAATTAGCAAAAGAACGCACCACCCCCTTCCCTCCACCAAGTCCCATCAAGATAGGCCTTACGGATCTCCAGATATCGCGTCACAAAGGTATTTCTTAGGACACGGCGGACGACATACGGCGGACGCATCACGCCGGACAGAAATAGTGATAACATAGTCTCTTCCTGATTACATCAGGCGAGACAAAAATGGGTGCTTTTAGTAAAATAGCTATAACTCTGGATAGGAATGGTCAATTTCAGTCATTCTTTTTTTCAGATGATCGGAAGAATATTCTCGTCAAAATATTGTTTGAGTTTTAGGTCAATTCTTTTTTTCTTTCTCAGGAAAAAATATTAAAATCCGTACAACTTCTTTTTGACTCACCCTGTATAAGTCTTTGACCTACTATTCTTTTAAATATCGTGGCTTACTGTTACGCCAAGAGATTCTCTGTGCATACTGTAGGCATACTGTGAAGTATGTTGCGAAAATTTGAGCACCAATAACCATGACGTCATTGATACCGGGACTTTCGATCACCGCAAATTTTAAAAACGGCATGTTGAGAGATGGCAGTTTTTATTCGTTTTTATAATAAGTATGATGTTTTGTTCCATATAACTACGTGATTTGGGCCTCGATAATAATTTTTCTAAGATATAATGCACAATGTTGTGCTTGCTGGACACCTCCTTTAATGAAACATGATACACATAGTCAAAAATACTGGTGAAAATAATAACTTATTTTATTTTCTAAAACTTACACCAATCAGATATTGTTTCCAAGCAATGAAAGTAAATAATGTGTTCCATTACAAAACTTGATAAGTGAGCAAATATATAAGTGAACTCTCCTTACTCCCCACATAATTAATATCCCTATTTAATACTCTATTTGCATTCATAGTGCCTGTTAGTAATATACAATAAATAACATATTAGGCAACTGTGTAACACTCTACAGGAATCACTTTTATAAAGTGGGATTTGACATGTAGGGCACTCATGGTGCAAACACAGTCAGTTTCCCCATGTTGGAGATGCACCAATGTGTTAGTACTAAAGTGCGACAAAGTGTATTTTAGGTCCCAGGTATGCATAAATTAACACTTTCCACGCGGCAGACGTCTGCAGACAACAGTTCCAAAATTGCACAAAATGTTTTAAAGATGTCAAAAGTATTGAATTTTATTACCATATTTGGAATCACCATGAGAAATGCATTAAAACAAGTACAAACTTGCCTAGTATTGGTTCAGTAATTCTTGGGATAGATTTGTGAAAGTTGGGAAAGGTTTCTGAAAAATCTGTTTTGAATACATGGTAAAACTAATAGCCGCGTTGAAACATATGTGAGACCTAAAGTAGACTTTTCCCCCAAAGTGTACACACAATAATATAATTGTGTGTACATCCAACTTCTTTCATCCAACTCTGTGTAGTGATGTCAGAGCGTATTTTTGTGATCAACACAACAATGACACTCAAGTGTCTGGATTCATGTGGGATTGCATGGGTACTACTAAAAGCACAGCACACTTCAATCATGCGCACATTGGTACAGTGTCAGGGGCGTAACCAGAGGGGCAGGGGCATTTCCCCCTTCCAGAGGGCTCACCCCCCCCCCCCTAATGAGAAATGACCAACCCTATGTATATTAACAAACACAGTTGGTTATGCCCCTACCCCCCCCCCCCCCCCCCCCACCCCCAATTGAAGACCCTAGTTACGCCACTGTAAAGTGCAGAGTTAGATGAATGAAGTATAGTTCTATGCATTTAAGATGCCTAATGGCCAAGCAGAATTTACTATGTAGGAAATAGTGAGTACCACAATACGATTCAGCATGAGTTTAAACAAAGTATGAGTCTCCATGTGATAAATATATCATGATTTTCTCAAGAACCATTTGAGAACAAGTACTCCTACATCCAATAGAATTAGAATGGTAATATACATTTTGGGGGAAAATAGGGGAGTAAATTACTTATCTTACCTACCTTAATACCAACAAATTGACTTTATTTTAAAAAAGGATGCAATAATATCACTTATTAGTCCGATATCACAATAACCTAAAGTAAACATATCAAAAATAACATTTGTACTGCTGGTTTTATTTCATTTTTTGAGAGCCTTAATTATCCCCTCCGATATTTCTGGCATATTCTTTGCGTAAGATTATACGAGTTAAGCTGAATAAAGATAACATAGCAAAAAAGTTGTATAATCTTTTAATGGAAGATTTCAAGCTTGGCTAATCCTGTGCAATCTTACACAAACAATAAAAAAAACATGTCTATTCGGTTCACCATTGTGCTCATTTAAATATACCTTTCCAATAACAATTCATTTTTATAGCAGCATTAATATGAGATCAGCCAATTGCACAGACAAGGCAGTATATATACAATTACATATCACAGTACTATGTAAAACTCAAATTAAAAAACCCTTAATTTCCACTCTAACTACCGACCCGACTATCGAACCAAACTTGCCTATGGGAAGATAAATATCAGACTTGTGGCATTTACTATTGTAGTCCCTTAAAATACTACACCTCACACAAGACCCCCCTATATAAAGACATGACACTCTATTTGCAAACATGCCTGCCCATAATATGTTTAATGGTACCTCTTTCAGTTGACAAAACCATAGGGATCGTGATGGAATACACTCTATTTGCAAACATGCCTGCCCATAATATGTTTAATGGTACCTCTTTCAGTTGACAAAACCATAGGGATCGTGATGGAATACACTCTATTTGCAAACATGCCTGCCCATAATATGTTTAATGGTACCTCTTTCAGTTGACAAAACCATAGGGATCGTGATGGAATACACTCTATTTGCAAACATGCCTGCCCATAATATGTTTAATGGTACCTCTTTCAGTTGACAAAACCATAGGGATCGTGATGGAATACATCAAAATGTGAGAGTATGGGTAGTTATGTGCACAAACTGCTATTGATATGGGTAATATTTTCTTGAAACCCTTATATTTACCGAGTCCTATTGCCAATTCGCCGTAGATAGAATTAGTAACCATAGTGATGTGTCCAAACATAACTTGTGGCTGATGATACCTGTTCAAATTTCCCGCCCAGCACAAGAAGCAGCTTTTCCACATCACAATGTGAAACCATGCATGCTGATGTTGTTATCTTATATTGTTATCACTCAATGTTACCCAGCTGTGTATACACTCAATGCATTGTAACAAGTATAAATGCCAACACCATTTCTAGTGCAGGGCGATAGTATACAAATATTGACTGCAATTAGGGGCATGGTTCAAATTATAGGCCCAAGGTGATCTCGAAACCAGACTATGCCCGGAGGTGTTAGCCGAGGGGCATAGTCTGGTTTCGAGATCACCGAGGGCCTATCATTTGAACCGTGACCCGAATGAAAGCCTTCAATATTTGATTTATATACCAAATACATAGATTGTTGTCATTTGATTGGTTAAAAGAACATTTGCTATCAACAAATTCCCCTTAGGTTTTAAGTTTCATGTAATGAAGGTACACGAGACCAAACCTTCACCGTTCTGTTGCCTAAAGTAGAATCGGACAAAAATATAGTTTTCCAAATTCGGAAGGTTTGTCACTGACAGTGTCACTGTATAATATTCTTACCGTAGCGATTCTAACAGGATTTCACTTGACAATTAGCATTAAGGCTATCGCGGAATCCATCATATCTTTGACACCTTTTTCATTAACAAAGGCAACCAGAGCTGTTTGTTTTTGGTCATCTTAAAACGGTACAACAATGCGAAACTGATCATGGAAAATTGTAAACAAAAACCTTTATGCAGCAGACGAATTCAGATGAATAAATGCGAAATGTCAAAGGTCAATCACCGCGTAAATACAGGGTGTTCAAAACGAAATTGTTCGCCGTATTATTATGTTTCGTCAATCTGGGCGATTTGGATGTTTCAAACGGGTTGCGGACCTGGTCGTGGAATGCGAATCGCTTGACTCGTGAACCAGTGGGTGTGACGTCATCAAAAAAGAGTATGCGCCGGGCATAGTCGTGACTATGCCCGGGCATAGTTGTTTTTTATGACGTCATACAGAAATTGAAGGCATAGCTTGATTATCCCCTCACTTTTAACCAATCAAATGACAGGAATCTATGTATGCGGTATATAAATTCAAATAGGTATTTGATAGTGTGCGAATTGTTTGGACACCTCACCATGGTTAGCAATTCCGTTATAAACTATTTTTACAGTGAATTAGGGAGGAGGTGGGGGAAAATGAGGTATTTTACAGGTATATCAGTTACATCTCTGCATATAGAAGACATTTAAGACTAAAATCGTCTCACTTTTTTAACAAAACAATAATACATATCATACAGAACAATATCAATTAAAAATATGAAAGTAGTAAGAAAGTACAAACCATAACTGATAGATACTCTTCTTTATATTATAAGCACGCATCCACTCATCTAGGGTAAATAGGTCTCTTTTTATTATGATGTACTTGATTTGTTTAGTTGCTGTGTAAATAGCACAAATATCACATAAAAATATCTATGTTAAGAGGTTGTTTAAGTTTGATATATTATTTACATTATTTACACACAAAAGTCTGTCCATTGATACCTAACATTCTCCACTATGAGTATGATGTCATAATATCCCAAGGCCAAAAACAGAGGCTTAAAACTAGGCTGAAACATTGTTTGACGGCCAAAATTCATCAATACACTTGATTTTCACCATTTGTTTTGCAAAATGCTCACTCTGATAATATGATCAAAAGCGGAGACTCCTTAACAATTTGATAATGTTCTTTTTGAAGTTAACACATTATATTACCTATGGTGAAAAACTTCCTTCAAGCCAGACAGTTAGATAATGATGCTCAACTCAATATTCAATTCTTTGGGGAAACTAACCACTAGAATGTCACTCCTGAAAAGTTTGAACAAAATTGTCCAAAAACACTACTTGAGCAATTTACAAATCGGTTCATCAGGATCATTGTGTAGAAAATCATATAGGAGGTTCATTATATATTAAGCTAGTGTAGAATACTCATTTAATATTTGAATACACAAACTGTAACCTTTGTCAATATTTTGGTAGTGTTCTGTGGCCACTACCAAAAGTATTGACAACAGGTATTGTTGTATGAAAAAATATACTAGTGAATGTTCAAACTGAATTATAAACCTTCCATATATAATACCAGTTGGACATGGTAAACCCTATAACCAAGGTCCTGTGTTTTTTGCGGCACTCCACACAAATATCCACTTTATGAGCAATTCACATTTTCCCTGCAGAATTGTTCTTTTCTCCTTATTTTGGGGTCTCAAAATGGGTTTATTTAATTGGAAACTAGTGATTAACTATGACAATTTGTAACCCCATTACTTCCTGACATGACCTTCCCCTGACAAAATTCATCATCATCAGATTTAGCTACTGAGGTTGAGAATATTTTCATCAATGTCCTATACTTGTTCAAGTCCTGGTCAATATTTTGAAGTTTTAAGTATCAAGCAATTTGCCAACTTCTTCTGTGCAATTCTGTACAATTTGCCATTTTTCTCAACACAATTTTCCAAATTTGTTTTGTGCAAATCATAGGACCCTGCTTATAGCTATGGCAAAAAATTAAAAAACTATGACACACCCAATTATTTGGCAATATTAAAATATGATTAATGAGATGTACAGGGTGCTTAAAAAAGACAACTTAAATACAAAAATGATATATTACATGAATATAGCTACAGCATTGCATTAAAATAATTTGAAAGTTTATAACATCACCTGAAAATTAGTTCCTCCATCATTCCACTCACTAAGGAAAACATCAAAGAATTGCATGGTATCTTACTTATCTTAGTATCAGATCAATAAATGAGTTAAAGGTCACTACAGGTCAATTTCTAATATACTTGACCTTGTTCATTTCCTGTGCAGGTTTCTGTCATGAATAAAACTGAGAGTCCCATAACCAAGATTTCTAGGCCTGTCTTAAACTATACATATTTTTATTACTGCATGTATCGGTATTTACTAGCCTACAGTCATCGTCAGACTGTCCTAGTTTAATTGTTTTCTCATTGAATCGATGAATCAAGATTATGTGGCAAATCTTTATTCAAATATTTGTAATTGAATACAAGGAGGCCTCGCATGCTGGATGCCGACCTTACAGAAAAGAGTTCACTATATCTCAGCCTTATCTGCAAGATAAAATGATCTATTGAATCAAATTCATGATATTCTGAATTTGGCAGGAAAGATGGTAGACTTTGCACACTTTTGGAGATAGCTATTTTATAGGTGAAGAGTGTAACAGGTTCCCTGTCGGACCAAGTTTAACACTTTTCCGGCGGCGAACCTATAAAATTCTTAACCTAAATCATGAATACCCGTCGTAAAAGCCTATCTCACAAAAAAGGAATTTTATTGATGGGACACACGGTTTGCACGCAATCCCTGCCCAACAGTTGACAGTCCTGTTACGTATCAACTGTGTCTGTGCCATTTGTTAGATTGTGAACAAAACTAGGTACAAAAAGGTTTATTATCAGTTTTGAGATGTGAAGTGATATATGCAATGCATATAGTATAAATCATCACCAGACTGACTGAGTTTACGCCATTGCTTGCAAGCTTATTGTTTGTTTACACTCACCCAAAAAGTATTCACACAGAAGCCATGTCCTTGAAAAACCTATCTACAATGAATAAGCTATTCAATATATTCACTAAAACCGATGTGTTTGTGTGCATTATATATATAGTCCTTCTTCATAAATGCATGTTTTCGATCAACAGATTTCATACAAAACCTGACAGATCAAGAGATGTCAACATCTGCACAGTGAAATCCCATAGACATTTGCCTCAATATATATTCACAAGCTCATTATCACTCTTGTCCCGTTATTGGGATGGCTTCCCTTGATACGACTAATATATGAAAATAGAAAATAGTTTATACATAAAATTGGATTTCTTGGATTATAAGTACTGTATGAATACTTTCTGGCCCCAATGTATATAATGTTACAATACATTCATACACTCTTAGTAGTGTGGAACAAATCAGAAAGCAAGAAACTAAAACATGCGGAGTGTATTGAAAGTGTCTAATGCACTACACGTGTGTCGTTCAATGCGCGCATCACATGCTTTGTTTGGATTCGTTGTTCAGGCATCGCAGGTTCACCAATTTTTCACTGCTGGTGTTAGCAATGTTTTTATTCACTATTACATATATCAAAATATGCTCAAATTGTGAATTTTGATTTGTATAGTGTCATGTATGAATTAGGTCAATACATGAATATGTTTTGTTTCTCAAAAAACAAGAAAAATCAATGCACTTGCGCAAATGTTGATCCACTCACAATAGCACTCCAAATGCGGGTCGTGCCATTATTCATACATCAACATCAGAGCACGTACATTTTTTCTAATTTTTCTTGAAACAACATATACGCATTTATTGACCTATAATCAATCAATAGAACTGTCCCATTACAGTCATTTCATTTAACCAATCATTGTATATGTAATGTTTTCTTGGCTTTGTACAATAAGAAACAGATTATGTAGGAATCGGGCTGTTGTGATAGATTGGAAATTCTGTTGCACCGTAGCACACTATTATTTACCATCACTATGGATTATTGAGTTAATATACAGTTGTATAGCACAAATAAATAGCCTGATGAAATGTTGACTGGCTTATAGTTTGATCAGCTTCAAATTGGCGAGCCTCCTTACAGCAGAGAACGTATACAGAAAGGGGGTAGGCGTGGATGAACACAACAAGTGCACAGTGCATTATGTGCAGGATAAGTGTGTGGCCAAAATCGTATGTGAACGCTTGGATTACTTTAGCACACGGAGATAGTAAAACACGCATATTTCTAGCCAATTTGAAACTGGCTACATTATAGTTGTAACCATGCCAAACCTAGCCCCTGGCCTGATGTTGCCAACAACTGAATGCCAACATATCCAAAAATGTACATTTCTTACCAATTTGGAACCGACTACACTATATAGTACAATCAGTTCCAAATTGGCGAGAAATATTCGGTTTTTTGCTAGATTTCTTCATTTGCGCCCGCATTCTTCTGTATTCATCCGCTGCTGTAAGAAGGCTTCGCCAATTTGGAACTGATCAAACTATAGTTGTAACCATGCCAAACTAGCCCACCTGGCCTGATGTAGCCAACAGCTAAATGCCAGCATGCCAGGGAGAAACTGATGAAATTGTTGAAGTAGCTAAGCGGAAGCCCTGGCAGTCCCTATGCCTGGTGTTGAAGTCATCTGTCAATCAACTCCATTATAGGTTCTGCCAATCGATTGTCAGTAAGTTATTGTTTGCTTCTAGTTTGTGCGCTACCTCTGCTGGTATACTGTGCGATAACCATAGGCAATGTAACTTGGTGTAATGCTCTTGACTAAGATGTAGTGGGTTACCACGTCTGTAATGAAACAAATCAAGGGTACAGATTTATAGTATTAGAAATGACAAATGGTTTGAAACCCTAATGATGCTACATCCAAAACCAACTTGAGAGGAGGGGTGCAACTTCGCAGGGTATGCTCTCAATATACTGTTGCTAAAAGTTATAGAGCCCATTTTGCAACATCTCTTTCCCTGCTCACATAACTTAAAATATTTATATACTGTAAAAGCCAACATTTTCATGATAGTTGTATGTTCATGTTTTTTTTGCACAGTTTTTTTCCCCATGAAAACTAAACTAACATTCTCTATGCCTCGTTCATGTACCTCTGTGCATTCATGTCAGAACATATTGCAGTCATCCAAGCTAATTGTTGTGTGCATGATTCTAATGTGCTTTGGTATATTAACCCACCCTACAGTACACCATGTGTAAATGCTGCATTGATCACTCACTGATAAATGCTCTACTGTCATTGCACACAGTTCGACAAACAAAAAATGGGTCAATATTCATTACTTCATGAAAAATTGTGATAGCTGTGTATCAAGTGCGTTCCAATAAAATGAATTGTTAGATGTGAACGCGCACGCCGAGCGCAGGTTACTAATAATTGAATGAGGGGATGATCCGACTCAGACTGTTTCAATAACTAAGAAGGGCAGGGGTGGACAAAATAAACAGAAAACTAATTAATTATTAGCGAGATTATATCGGTACAAATCAACGATTTGGATAAATATGCATCTTTTTCAGTAATGAATGAGAATAATGACTGCTTAACAACTGTTTCGTGAATTTGTTTTAAATCCTCGGTTGTTGTTCTGGTCATTCGGAATTGTCCTTCACGGGCTGCGCCCCTTCGGGACAATTCCTCAGACCAAAACAAAAACCTCTGATTTCAAAACAAATTCACGAAAACAGTTGTTACGCAGTCATTATTCTCTAATTATAAGACCAACCATATTCTGTTGAGGTCATTAACAAATTCCACCTGGCTATTAGTTTTACCATATACAAAACAGATTTTTCAGAAACCTTTCTCACCTTTCAAGGTCTATCTCAAGGATTACTGAACCAATACTAGGCATGTTTGTACTAATTTTAATGCATCTCTCATGGTGATTCCAAATATGGTAATAAAATTCAATAATCTTGACATTTTTTAAACATTTTGTGAAATTTTGGAATGTCGTCGGCAGACTCCTTGCCGCGTGGATAGTGTTAACAAATTTGAAATTACTTACACGATACAGAGGATAGGACAGATTAGCATAATACGATTTTCACAAATGCTTGAAGAAAGTTTGGAATAATCAAAAACAGTACATACCTGAGTCCAGAATCTGGTTCTCCATAGTCATCTAGATATGGGGGCGTGTGGAAACAGCCCCGGTTTTTGGAAGACATTAATAGAAGCTGACACTCACGAACCCTGTCAAGAAACAATAAATCATCATTATCAATAATATCATCTTATTCGGTCACTTAAAGGTAATTGTTCCGATTGCTGGCCCAATTTTCAACTTGATGTTTTCTATTCTACATGAAGGGTCATCCTTGAAATAGTTGTATTCCAAAGTTTGAGTTGCATAACTCCAATGGTTTTTATTTTAGAAGTACAAGGCTACATGAAATTTGTCCATAGAGTAGTACACAAATTGCCTGGGTGGTTAACCACCTTTGGCAGTAATTCACTGCATTTTGGCTTATAACATCTAAATGGAACATATCTTTTGCCAAACATTTTAGAGAAATAATGTGAAAAATATGGGGTTTCTACTAATGTCAAAATATGGTGATGGGCAAAAAACGGAATATCCACTTTTAAGCAATATTAACATTAAACTAGAATAATCTGTCACACAACCAGCATATATGCAAGCGGCTATGGTTTTAACAAAGACTGGACTTACTGCTTACTGTAGGAGTGTAACAAGTGTCACTTGTCAAGGGGAGGGAGGAGGGGGGGGGGGGAATCCAGGTGTTTGGTAGATTGGCCCAATTAGAGGGTTAAACTAGCCTTAATTTCGCACCTTTTCTTCTTCCTTTTTTCTGCTTGGTAAAGTACAAAGTGTTGGGCAAGGCCTTTTGGGTGTAATGCCACTGGGGTGTATATTATGTATCAAAACTTACCTTAAATAGATGCCTATACCGGCACCACAGCTGATAGCATGAGCTGTACAAGCACCGACTGTTTCCTTGTCTATCTCTGTCTGACAGCAATAGCTTTGTGAGCACACTACAGTACCACATACTAGGCACAAAGCTGGTGCACGACTGTCGCTCTGGGCACCACTTGCTTTGGGGCACCTATAACAAGAAATAGGTACAATTTCTAAATTACTTCAAAAAATCATGGATTGGAGGATCTGATGTGGTATGGGATAAGTAGTAAATATTGTATAGAAGCTTGATGTACCATTACCTCAAAAATACCTTTTTTAGTCAAACATTTAAAAACATATGAAAAAATAAAAAACGTGCTCCGAGAAGTATCTTTAGATGATTTTGATGCAATATCAGCATTTTTTACCAAAAACTGATTTTGTTACGTTGTCTGGGAAAAAAAGATTGGGGTCCACATTTTTTAAATCAGCCATTTTAGTGAAATTTGAAACCAAAAATGGATTCTCTGACTCATTTCCTTTACAAAAATGTATACTTTAGTGTACATCACATTGATACTTCATAAGTTACAGCGCTTGATAAATTTAATAATTTTGGGGGTTAGCACCCCACTTAAATGACAGATTGGCAAAATATATGTTTTACTTTGGTTATGAATGGGTCAGTCCTTTGTCCAGTGAAAAAGTCAATGTAACAGCCCTTGATATACTTGTTCCCATGTTTGATTGAGCAGAAGCAAATAAACATGCCCTACAGGTCTTTGATTGATACTATGACAAATATAGTAAAGATACATCTGTAAATCAGATGCAGGCATTTGTTTCAATGTGGCCATTACATTCCCTGCAGTAGCTGCTATGTAAATGCTGTAAATATATCTAAACACCCAAATGCAAGGTAAATGTAACTTACATAAACATTGACACATTGTTCATCAGGTCGCTGTAATCATCTGGCAATGAAACCAATGGATTCACTTCCAATGGAAATCTGAAAAATCAACAAGATCACCAATCATTAAAAAAATGTCTCTCAACTCACATGTTTTCACAGCTCGTTTCAGTTGCTTTCTCCAACCATCGATATTAAATTACTTGTACTACTAGGACATGACCAATTTATTATTGACAAGACTTACTTTATGATCTTTACACTTGGACTAATTAGCTTTGATATCAAGCTGATGTCTTATGCTTGCGCTATTTCATATCTCTCTGGATAAAAACATCTACAATAAACTGCTAAAAAAAGTTGGGAAATTTGTTTTCAATTACCATTGTTTTGAACATATTTAGAACAAAGATCCATGGAATTTAAATTTTGTATTCTAAAGTATATTACAATTCTGCATTTCCTTGCTGAATTTATCTGATGGTTTTGTATATATATTTATGTAAATAGTTGTTATATTCCATGTTTATTATCAATGAAGTGTTACATTGACAGCTACACTGTAAAAACGCTGTTTAATACCTTAACCCTGCTTAAACAACTGTTTCAGGATTGTACTTAAAGAACCATCATTGTTTAAAATTGTTAAACAACATGTTTACTGTGTTGTAGAGAGATGCTCTATTGACTTTTGTGGATAAAAGACCTCATAGACCTTATATTCTTAAGCAAGCGACTGAGCTCTGAAACAAGTAAATGCTACAAATATAGTATCATTGGAAAGATGAACACGTCAGCTTTCCATTGATATGCAACACAATATGAACATCCCGAGATATTCGAAGATTTTGTGATTGAAAAAAAGTTTATATTGGGTAGCAACATAGAAGACTTACCTTATGACCTTTGTACTTGGTCCGGTGAGGTTTGCTTTGATATTGGGATGCACTCCCCACGCTTGCACTATTTCAGACATCTCTGAGTTAAACAACTCTGATATATTGGTTGGTAAGGCTAGGTAGCGACACAGAGGACCAAATTCATCAACGCCCACATCTGCGAAATGACAATAGCATAGGGATATTTTTAACTTCCATATAATAATACTGTACACCCATAAGGTAGAAGGGGGTCTAGGTCTAAAAAGAAATGTAATTTGTCCACTGGATTTTGACATAAATCTATTGTAAATGGTCAATTTAAACCTTGGGATTGTAGTTTCAAGCTTTTCTAACAAGTAATACTCAATAAATGGAGCGCTCACGTTGGGTCGGTCGGTCAGGCTTTAGGTAGCTATATCGGCTATTACACCACTGCAGAAAAACAACTATTGTGCCAAATGAATAATATCTATACTTTTTTATTTTGAGACCATATTAAAGACAAGTCTTTGCTCTACCTATTTGAGAACTTTCGGAGTAATTCGGATATTTCTTATGTTTTTCTTTATTTTTTGAAAATTCCCTAAATCTTTGGACATTTGAATATTTTCAGCCAAGTAGGAAACTGCTATGGGTCTGTCACTTTGGGGGATGGTTAATAAGCATATTACCTAAATTCTCTCGCCAGTTTTTGTGAATAAAGTGTTTACTTTTTGAGAAAATTATTTTTTTAGGGATTTTTTAAAGGCAAAAGTTCAAATTGACACAAAAAATACTAGAAACACTTTAATGGAAAAAGCTGGCGAGAGAATCTTCTAAATTCAATTACCTTTCATATGACACCTTGTTTGTTGAAATAGGAGCTATACTTCTCTTTAAAAATATTCACAAAGTTTGACTATTTAGTGTTTCTAGAAAAAATACATTTTTTTGTTAAGTACTAACATTCCCACTCCATTCAATACATGTTATGATTGTAAGTGTGGAAATAATTACATTAATCATTGTGCATTAGTATTTTGGCAAAAACATAATATAAAAAACAAGTTCATCCTAAGGATACAAAGGGTTAAAAAAATAATTTATAAATAGAGTGTGTTTTGAGAAAATAAGCAATTTTGGGGAATTTGGCAACGTGCCAAAAACCTAACACAAAGTAAGTCTATGGGGTTTTGAAAACAAAAAATTGCGCCGTTTGAAAACGGCTTGATGGAAAAAATTCAAAATTGGCATGTGAGTTTATTTTGTCAATACACACATCATGTATAATTTTGAAGCAAATCTGAGCATGACGCCGTAGCCGATACAGCTACCTTTATTTCTTCTTCTTTTTTCCCCTTCAATATGACTGTAACAAATCTGTAAAAATTCTGCTTTTTTGACAGGCCTCTCCCTTATTTCTAAAATATGGGTCGGTCCCCTAGAAAAGGGTTTCTTATATACTTCTGATGGCAGTTTCACAATTCTGTGATGCCATATGGTGTCTTATGACAACTTCATTGTTAGCTTGGACCAACTGTAACAATGATTTGATTCATTGTTATTATTTACACCCGTTTACCCCCATTCCCAATGTAATGTGCCCCCCCCCCCCCCCCCCCCCTCCGCTGTAATAGCTAACTGAAAGGTATTCTTTATGCCACAATCAAGCAACGGATTTAAATAACTAAAGCTTACAATAAGGGGGCAAAAAATACCTGTTCTATGGGCCTGACCAACCCATTTTTGTTTTAAATTTTTGAATTTCTTTTTTACAAAATGTTAAATGTTCAAACATTTTGTAACAGGTTTTTTTTATGCCTAAAAGCAAATGCCTAAAAATGAGCAACTCCTCTTACTTTGCAACTCGGCTGGTGTAGGTACCCCAGTGATGTAATGAAAGAATATGGCAGCACATCTGAGAAATGGTAGACATGATACTTGCACATGATTCCATAGATGCCAAGCAGCGGGTACTTCTCTACTCTCCAGCCTGGTGATATCAAAATATTCACAAAGAATTTGATTAAAATGCATATTAAGAAAACCAGGCAGACAAAGTCTACTATCCTCAATGTAACTTTCATCTGTTTAATGTTGACCCCTCATAAAAAAAAATCTCTTCTCAATTGACTGTATTTCGTACATTTATGGAAAGCTGATGTGCTCATCAATAGAGCATTACGCTCCCAGTCGTTGTCAATGTAACACTTCAATGAACAGAGGTCAGAGTTGTTCTTTTGAGCGCAAAATAGTGGTGAATTTGGTTCATTTTGATTGAGACTCCCCACTCTCACAAGCAAGTGACTTAGCACTAAAACAAGTGATTGCTACACATAGGATATTGTTGGAAAGAAGACCTTATCGGCTTTCGATTGATATATAACACATAATGAATATATCAGGAAATATTAGAAAAATTGGTGATTGAAATTTTTTTCAGAACTTTTGTTGAGGAGTTTACTTGAAAAGACAGATGCTCATCAGATCAGCAGCACCTCTACTATCTAACACGGTAGTTGCAGAAAATTAATTACAAATTTGGCTTTCATTAAAATGCCTATTATTAAGTGCAGGCGGACAAGCACCCTTAGTGTAATTCTGTTTGACTGATACTGATTTGTACTGGTATTGAAATGCTGATGATGAAGTTTGTTTTGTAAGTCGTTAGGTCTATAAATGCATAAATAGACTTTTGATAAAATGTAAGAAACAGCAGTAACACAAAGTTCAGCTAGATTCATGTGATAAAATATATCTAAATAAAAATGATATCTATGTTTATATCTATTATACACCTGAGGAGAGCAGCCATATTGGTTGCATGAAATAGTACTGTAGTGTAAATGGAATAAACTAGATTTAATTTTGATTATATGTTTATATCTATATTTTTTTTATCTTTCAAATAAAAAAATTATACATATTACCTGATATTACCCAACTTTGTTTATATCTTTTATAACTGTAAGAGTTGTCATTTTCGCGCAATTAATTTTATGATTTGTAGCTTCATCACATAGACCTATACGTAAGCGTGAAAATAAATGTGACGCAAACATTTGCACTTTTACAGTATTGACAGTAGCAACTTAAGTAGTAAACTATTTACCCGCTAATTTGCATGAGTTGAGTGTAGACTTTGACAAGTTGTTGCGCTTCTGGGTTGCTTTCACCGTCTTGTTCCATCACATCTTCCTCACTGCTACTGGTAGTAGATTCTATCATCAGATATAATAAAATAAGGAGGAGGAACAAATTGTTAAAGGTAGGTGTTCTGATTGCTGTCCCAATTTTTAACTTGATGTTTTCTATTCTTAAAATTACTGCATTCCAAAGTTTGAGTTGCATAACTCTTAATGGTTCTTATTTAGAAGCACAAGGTCACAAGAAATTTGCCCATTGAGTAGTACACAAACTGACTGGATAATTAACCACATTTGGCAGTAATTCACCACATTTCGGCCTATAATTTCTAAATGGAACATTTCTGGCCCCTAAGATTTTACAGAAATAATGAGAAAAATATGAGGATTATTCTGATATTTTGATGTGAAAAAAGCAGAACAAAATAAAAAGGTGATCAGAACATACTCCTTTAAGCAAATTCCTTTCTTAAAGTATAATTAAGGGGGTGTGGACTCTCAGGTACAGCCTCCGTAAAACTGCCGTAACTTCTTCAATATTCTCTTTTATATTAATTAATAAGTTCCTTGTCTTGTTTTTCAATGTTTTTATCATGTAAATTTCATGCAATTTGGCCTTAGGGCCACGACTGTGAAATGTTAATAAAATCAATTCAATTCAATTCATTTAATCTTTATATAAGTATACAGTCTTTTGCATAAAAGGGTTCAATGAATCCAACCATGATAATGAAATTGACCATTTTGGAGAAAATTATAAAAAACACGTTTTTTGACCCATTTTAGGTTCTGCAAAGATAACTTTTGATCGTGAGATCAAACGATCTCTACAGATCAGTGACCGCACTACTGTGCATTAGACTTATTGTAGTCTGTAGTAGACAAGGGGCAGTCTCTACGTTATTTCCATTGGTCAAGGGGCAGTCCTTTGGAGGTTCTATTAGAACCAAATTTATATATAGTAGGCTAGTGGCAGCCTACGTGTAGAGCTCTTTTCAGAGCCACCATCTCTGTTCAGTGGAAGAGGCGATCCATTTGAACGGCTCTTTTCAGAGCCACCAATTATTTTACAAGTAGGAAAGGGCACCTACTCTCAAATCATCGGGCAAGGGGCAGCCCAAATGATGATAATAAGAGACGTGGCAATCTCTATGTTTTGTTGAATATTATAATAATTTGGTCCTGAAGAGTCAAACTAATCCTGACGAAAGCTTGACAGATTAAAACTTGTCCGACGGCGAACCCGTTAAACTTTCAACTTATACCTTCAAAACATGTTTGGAAATTTGTTTCAATTGCCTATATTGTTATACTTTGTTAAAAGTTCATAGTGTGTTACGCATCAATAAAATGCAAATTTATGTTCATCTTTCCAATGATACCAAATTTGTAGTAATCACATGTTTCAGAGCTCAGCCACTTGCTTGAGAATATGGGAAGGTTTTAATCGGAATGTGCCAAAATCATCACTATTTTTAGGTCTTTATTGTTACCATATATCTTTTTGTTGTTTTATTGCACAGCAATTTTCTTTGCTTGTCCCAGTGCATTTCCGTGTGTTATTGCCTTTTTGTTAATTATCTGTTTTATCACGTTTTTCTCCCTTGTTATTACCTGTTTCCCCACACCCTGTTGGTATATCTTGCTTTTACTCTAAGCATTTTTATATTTACGAGATATCCTCTTGTATCAGTTTTCTGATCCTTGGTGTGTTTTGTTCCTGGTTCCGTTGGATTCGTCTTTTTACATTTTATACCACTATTTTGTCATCACTCTACACTATAGAACTTTGTCAATGTAGCACTTTTTTGAACAGACGACAGAGTTGTTCTTTTGAACACAAAGATAGTGGTGAATTTAGCACATTTTGATTGAGACCTCCCCACATTCTCAAGCATGTGGTTGAGCACTAAAACAAGTGATCGCTGTGGATGGTATCGTTGGAAAGAGGAATGCCTCAGCTTTTAATCGATATGTAGCACAATATAAATATATCACGAAATATATGAAAATTTGGTGATTGAAAAAAAGAATTTAAACTATTTATGAGGAGTTTAGTTCAGAATAATGGAGTTTACCTACCTTGCACAGGTAATTGTGCTGTCAACATTATCTGTACTATGTGTGCTGCTAACACTAGATGTAGTACATGTTGATTTTGAATAGGACCTGTACCAATAGCTGCAGCAAATGCACGAGATTCATGGCTGTGAAATAGGCGAGGTAGACTCAGACACAGGCTAACCTGAAAATCAAACACAATTCAGTACATAACAATCCATGAACTATTCAGACTAAACGGTCTCTGACATTATTTAGTACAAATAGTTTTGAAAGGGTTTTTTTTTTCTGAAGATTTCCATTGTGATATTTTACCAAATTATCCACATGCTGATTGTATATGCTATGAAATACTGTATTGTGTATACTGTGTCACCTCAAGCTGGAGGTCACCATGATATCAGAGAAGCAGTATTAGCTTGCCAGGGCTGATACTGTCTTCACTTTAAAACTAGTTGAACACTATAATACTTCAATCACATCCAAATTGGTGAGCCTTCTTACCGCAGCAAATTAACACAAAAGAATGTGGGCAAGCATGGACGCAGAAACTGCACTGTGCATTATATGCGCCAAATATGTGTGACATGGACATTTGCTAAAATGGTGTGAGCATGCTTGGATTACTTTTACATACAGAGATAAAAGCAAATAATTTGGAACTGAACTATAGAACGATCACTAGAATTTGTGCTGATGTCATCCCCCTACTTAAGATGAAAAACACAGAGTATAGAGGGTATGCAATGAACCAACCGGAACGGTATAACAATGGATCGGGCAGCCATTATGGAGGTATAGGCTAGTCACGTATTCGGATTGACAATTAAATTTCCCGCTCCATGTGATCTGAACTGACCAAATCATATTGATCCGTGGAATACATCTTGGAGGCACAGTTTAAATGAGGACATAGTGACGTAGCATTGCATACTCTCTATAGTTAGAAATGGATTCTTTTTGTCCTTAAAAGTGACACTTCATTTCAAAATTGATGTTTTGTTATGATACCTTTATCAAACTGTATCCATAATAATACTATCCTGGGACTTGATCTAAGTTTCAAATCAGCAGGTCAGGTCATATATTATCTACTCCACTAATCATTTTCCCCACAATAAGCATACTTGTCATAACTTTCATTACATATAAACATTTAAATTGACATACCAATGTTGAGAACATGTCCAGCTCTAGTATGGATACCGTCTCTTTACTCGTGCCAGTGATCGCTGAAATAGAACAAAGATGAATGTATATTACAGTTCTCAAAATAAAATGGGACAATGGGAAAAAGTGTACTTTAGGTCCCAGATACTGGTATACTGGTATTGAACGATACTGGTACATAATTTTGTATTGGATGATTCTGGAACACTGACTTTGTACCAGTATCGAACAATACTGGGTGTTCCAGTATCAGACGATACTAGTACAGTCCAAAATCTGGGACCAAAGGTACAATTGTCCACGCAATGTTTGTGTGAGATATTGTAATGCTATAGTGGGTAGATTTCAGAAAGATTTATGATAAGATAAAAATAGATATTTTTTATGAATTTTGAACTGAAATATTTATAATTGGTGAAAGACTGTAGGTATAGCAATGGATATACTCGAATGACAGTCTTCCCAGAGTGACATCACCCAGGATGGACCTCATTCTGGGTTAACTAGGTAGGAACTACACACTTTTGGACTTGGAATATATTTCTAACCCTAACTTTTACAAGAGGAAATAGATCAGTTGAAAAGGTGGTCCTAGTGGGAATCAACTATCATATGAATATATCCATTGCTGCGTATGTATTATATACAAAGATTTCAGTTATGATGGATAGATTTCAAAAAGATTAATGATAGGTTTATAATAGATAAATTTGTATGTTATACAGATTTTTAACTATAAATTTGATTGCAATGAGCGTTTTTCATATCTAGCACATAATCATCGTTTGATTTGGAGGGTGTACCCAATTGATCACAGTGAATCCTAGTTCTTTGCACAAAGGTAAACTGACCACAATAACATTGAGATTTTAAGTGCTTAAATGTCTTATCTGCCATGACTAACAGTAGTTATTCGGTGAGTTTCCACCATATGAGGTCTACAGGCTGTAACAAAAAGAGTAATACAGTTTTGAAAAAAATATTAAAAATATCTCCCGTAGAATTTCTGTTTCAAGCTTTAATGGCATGCGAGTGGAATTTTCTTAGCTTTCGAACCTGGGCCACTTTGGTTTAATCAATGGTAAAACTACTGGGATGAATATGAATGGAATCGAACCAGGAGTTTAGTAGTAAAGCGCTCTTGTTAGACAACAATGGTTCATTTCAAGTGGTTAAAAAGTATAACAAAGAAGGTTATGTCTTTACAAATATTATTTATTTATTTTATGAATTTATGTATTCAAATTAAATAAAACAGTTTGAAAAAGAATTATATTGTTCTCTTTAATGTTCCTTGCATGATACCCTAACCATTTAATTTATACATGATATAAGATTGTATGATATTGTAAAAGTGGCCCAACCCGATTTCTAGACGACTTAGTAGATTAATCATAAATATTAAACGCAAGTAGTTAAAAAGACGAAATAAAATGATTCTGGTAGCCAAAACGGAATTTAACACAAAGTGTAAACAATTTTGAAATTGCATGATTTTAACATTGGATTAAAAATAAAATTGCGATTGTATAACTCTTTTTGTTACAGTCTGTACATAAGGGTTTCATAAACAACACTTGTCCACTATTGCATAGGATGTTCTTACAATAAAACTCTATCAAAATCTTACCTGCAAGTAATTCCAGCGCATGCTGTTGAATAATAGAGTGCTTTTCAATACAAGTACTGGCAGTGGCAAAGCGTACCACAGATCGTAGACCATCAGTCTAGATAAAGGAGAAATAAAAAACTAGGTGTCACTAATCACGATCATATTACGTACACACACAAAATGTGAATGCTTCCTCCTCATGAAACACAATCAAAGGCATATAACTCCTAGAATAGTTCTAGACCTAGTGACATTACCTGTAAGTTTCAAGAATGTTTCACAATTAAAAACACACCATTTCAGAACCCTATGTTCCAGTGACACCCAGGTAGTTAATAGTTAATGAATCTCCCTTTTCCAAAATTGTGTGTGAAAGTTTCAAAGTCAGTAATAATATTTAGGAGGAAATCAGGAGAAAATTTATGCTCAAAGGATAAATGTTGGTAAAAGTTGGTATTGAAGAGCATTCCTTAGACCACATATCAAATGTTTTGGGATTTTATTGACATAACATCCCTTGTGCAAATCAAATTGACATGCATCGCTTATTCTAACTATGTCTTTCGTGGAAGTTTGTGGAACTCACTTCCTTCAGATCTTCTATTTTGTGACTCATTTGATGGTTTCAAAAAGACTTAAAAAACTCATCTGTTTAAGATTGCTTATGATTTGACTGATTGACTTCTATGTAACTGTTTTTATATTTTAATTGTTTGTTTATATTTGTTTTGATGTTTGCGCCTCGGAATAGGTTGTCTAGATAGTTGGCGCATTTTAAATGCATTATTAGTATTATTAGTATGTCTTAGATATGTGGCATTCATATTATGTGTCACCTCAAAGTTGGGAGTTAAAGTCAGCGCTTTTTCCAGTAGTCTCATAATATCACGCACGTAACTCCAGTTTGCACCCATGTGGTAAAAAAGAGAATGTTGGCCCTGGCATGGAATTGCTGCCTGTATAAAGGTTATGTGATAATATGCTGGTTCCCTGCACCCTGGATCCCCGGCCCAACTTATCCATAGGTGCAGGTACAGGCTTCTCAATTGCCGGCCGTAACCGTAAGCTCAACACATTGCATTGTCACTCTGTTATGGCATAAGGTAAATAATGCGGCATTGAACGCTGAATGCATTGCCGCGCTGCCATAGCTAGGGAACGCGCTATGACATGCATGAATGTGCGTGTGAAGTCCGGCGCTGAGGTTAGCGCAGATACACATGTAGTTTCTGCCAATCAGCAAATTTGCTATCATTCTAAGCGTGACGCTGGCTTGATCGAATTTATTTGTGGAAGTTTTTTGGCAATCATGAATATGCATAACTTTTATGCCAGCATATCATATTTGAGTGGAAATCGGCGCGTACCTGCATCTATGGATAAGTTGTGTGGAGCCCATTGATGCAGGGAACCAATATAATGTGATAACACCACTTTCCAACTTGAAATGACATACAGAAGGGTTAGATGTATTACTTTACCTGTCTGGATGACAATCCTCCAAATAAGGCCTTGCCTTGAGTTCTAGACAGCACCTCTGTAAACAATTACACATCAAATAAATAATGATAGATTTGTCATTTTTTCAACTTTTGACAGACACCGGGGGATAATGGATAATGTGTAACGGTATATCAATTAATTTTTCAGTCAAGCGGTTTTCAAGTTGATTCAGGTTAGTTGTTCATAACTACTATTGCAGTCTAAAAAGTTAACAACTTTCAGATTAATTTTTTTGACTGCATCACAAACTGATCTATTTAACATATTTGTTTAATTTGACGGAAAAAAACACATCACATACAGAGCTTGTCACCAAAATAAAAAATGTACACATGTTTTCTTTATATACATACCCTTTTTAGGAACATTGATTGATCAATAATTAAGTTTGAATGCTATCAAATAAAACATAATGTGACGATATGTTTACACCAAATTGCCTAATTGTTAAAACAGAAATCAAGATGGTGCAACATCTTTTAAAGAAGTCATCAAATTGGTTAGAAGTGGTCTATGAATCAATACTTATACTATAGTAAAAACCATAATTTGCAGTTAATTTCATTGTAAAGTTATGTGACTTGAAGCAGATTTATGCAAAAATCCCAAATCCCAAATGAAATAACAAAACAAAAACCAAGGGCATTTCGCATTTGTGTTTTCTGGCCCCCAAAACATTTTTTTTAATATTTTGCCTTGTAGATAAAGATCCATTTTCCCTTCCATGTATGCCTCCAAACCTACCTGTTACTTGGATGGTGTAGGCACATGTGTTCCAGGCAAGTATAGGCACTCTCTCATTACAATCATCAGGAGTGTTCCAGGCAAGTATAGGCACTCTCTCATTACTATCATTAGGATTCACATCTAAACCAACCTGCAAATGAAATGGTATGATGATAAATAAGACTGTAATGCTAATTTTGCGACTTAATCATCAAGTGATTATTATACTGCTATATCAACAATAACAATGCTCAATACTTCTTGTGAATGTTTTGAGAATTATAGAATAAAGGTATTGTTTTTAGACCGTACCCGTGTTATATTGTCTGACATGAATGCGGACGATAGTATTATTTTAAGTAGAACAATGACGCCGCAGGCGGAGTTGTTCTACGCAAAAAATAATACTACCGAACGCATTTATGTCAGACAATATAACATGGGTACGGTCTAAAAACAATGCCTTTATTCTCATTCTTAAACAATCTGCAGAAGTGCGCGTTATGGAGCAAACCACGCATTGTGACGGTCGGGCGCACTGTTAAAACGTAAGCCCCACCTCCCCGTGTTCAATTGTCTCATCTAAATGTCGCCGATTTCTCTGAGAACCAATGGGATTGCTTAAACTCTCTAAGCTGTTTAAGAATATATATTCTTTAAACATTATAAGTAACCTGTAATATGCTGTATAACTTTGCAGACAATAACAAGACAAGTCTGTTTGACCATTTCAGGGTTAAGGTTGATTTAAGGTCAACCTCTACCCTAACATCTAAACTTACTGTATATGCTGCCATTGCAAATGTTCGCATCATATTTCGTATGCCATCTGAGAAGATAGATCTGCAAAAAAACACCATAACAATATTTTAAACTTTGCTATCTAGAAAACCAAACCTGGGAAAACATAACCCTCCCTTTTATACCAATAAAATACAGGAACTACATAGGGAAATCTTGTTGATGGCCCTACAGATTATGTAGGTTTAAGGGAAGTGTCAACCCTAATATTTTGATGATCAACTTTTGCTTCTAAGTTTTAGAATATTTAATAAAAGTACATAAAAGTATACATTTATAGAAAGGAAATTTGATAAGGAATCCGATGGTGATACCAAATAAACTAAATTTTGAGAAATGAACCAAAAAGCGATTTTGTTACCCCAAATTTTTCAGACAGCATAACTATAAAATAAAATATGGTAATTTGTTCTAATATACATTTTTGTAAACAAGACAATTTTGTCTAGGAGGCAATTTTTTCTTTATTCAAAATAAGGCTTAGTTTTGGAAATATTGCTAAAAACATTGGAAAAGCTTAAAAGTCGTGTTTTTTTGCATACATTTCACTAGAAATGGATGCATATCTCGAGCTTAAAATCCATAATCGAAAAAATAAAAAATTGCCTCCTAGCGCTGAAAGTCCTCTACATAATGGTAGTAAAAGCTTACCTGATAGTTTGATATATTTTTAGTTATGTTGTCTGAAAATTCGTAAAATTCCTTCAAATTTGAACTTCTAGAAAACAGCAATTTAGTAAAAATATTGACATTTTCCACCATTTAAAGATAAATGTTCTCAGAATACACGGACGTGTGACCCGAAAGGCGAGTATACTATTATGAACAATTAAAATAAACTATCAGATTCAATTTATATTGTCACAATGAGAAGAAATTGGAAGAAAACGGAAATTTAAATGATCGTATGATTGGCCTTTGTTTACATTTTTAGTCATTGTTTGCGCTCTTTTGTTTTTCGCGTCTACGTCGCGGATATTTAGCGGCGCGTCTAGTATTACACGCGGTAAGATTCAGCGCGCGACGCAATGATCGAACAGCTGTCGCAGCATTTGAAAAGCGCAGAACTCCGCTTAATTTCCCGCCAAATAACCATGCGCCTTTTCCTGACTCAAACTTACCAAAACAACAATTTTAAATCACCCAAAAGAACGGGAAATAATCGCTTCCGATTAGTAACTTATGATGGTAATGATAGAATACATATAAAACTATAAAATAATAGAGAAATATGAAATTCAATTTTTGAAACAAGTGCCGGGTTGACACTGCCCTTAAATGAGATATGTAATATACAAATCTTACATTAAGTTTAACACATGGTTACTTTAACTGTGACCACCTAACTTCTCATGAACTAGAAAGGTGTCCTCCATCCCACCCAAAAAAAGAAGCAAGATACAAGCAGCAGGAACCTTTATAACAACAAAACAGTCACACAAGATATTTATTTCTACCATGTATAAAAGCGTACCCATAACACGGGTTTCAAACTATACATACATATAAACACTTCAAAAGAAGTAAGTTCCCCTTTAGGGTTTCCCTTATATTTCCAAAAATATACATTGGGTTGAAATGGGTTTTCTGTCAAATTGTTATGAGGTTCATACCAATACTTGACCAAAATTTCAAATCAACAGGTTCTGTCATGCTCGAGTGAGCACGTATTGAATGACGGAATGTCCCATTTCAAAAGTTGCTAAAATAACGTTTAATTTCAAAAGTTGCTAAAATAATGTTTAGTAGCGGGTGTATCCACCGCGTTGTTGTATGACTTGCCGACATCGACGTCTCATAGTGTTGATGAGGCGCGCCACTCGATGCTGTGGGATAGCATCCCACTCTTGTTGTACCAGAAGAGGTAAGTTAGCAAGATTAGTGTGATCATCCACTCTACGATCCACGGCCCGCTTTAACTGAGCCCACAGATGCTCGATTGGGTTGAGATCTGGAGATTTTTTGGGGTGCCAATCCAAACGCTGATTAGCTGATTAGCAACTCTTCCCCTATGTGGGCGCGCATTGTCGTCCATCTAGACAAATCCATTTCCTATAGCTCCAGCGTAGGGAAGCACATGTGGTCGCAGCACTTCGCCAACATACAGAATGGTGTTGAGATTCTCATTGATTTGAACGCTATCGGTTTTCCCTCCACTGCTGATGCCTGCCCATACCATTACACTGCCTCCTCCAAACGTTGTCACAGGTACCACACAACATTCAGAATGTTTTTCCCCTCGGCGACGCCACATACGTTTCCTATTGTCAATGTGGCGGAGATATACACGCACTTCATTATTTTAACAACTTTTGAAATGGGACTTTCTGTCATTCAATACAGGGTGTATCAAAAAAATTAGGACACTTTTTGATGATGGTTTAAATCCTTGTTAAATCACTGAAGCATGACCAATTTTTATTTAAATGTAAAGTACAACCGATAAAGATAAAATCCTGAAGAGATGAGAAAAATCCATCATTAATTAAGGAAATTGTGACCTATTAGGCAAGGCAATCTATTTTGTAGTATGTACAATGGTCATTCACACAGTAACAGTAGAGTAACATGAACGCGCACACTATTTATGACAATATCATGGTAATGAACCATCTACAGTGGGTTCGAGAACTTTTTTGATTTGCACAGAATATGCATGCATCTGATTTGTGCATTATTTAGCCAGTATTGATTTGTGCCAGAATTAAATGGATTAACAAACTAATCTTTGATATTGACTGATAGATTATTTTCTATGTTTATAATTATTGTAACGTATTGAAACGTAAACCATGTTATTTAGAAATTACTTAACCTACTTGTTGTGTTAATAAATTTCCATTTGGCACTTGCGTGAGGATCGATATTGTGTGCTCTTGAGCGTTTTAGGCTCTTTGTTTTGGCTGACCAATGAGCGCGTGTGTGGGCGTTTTGCCGTTTCAACCCACTCTCGTTTTGTGTGAGAGGCTTTTTTCCTCACAGTCTTTGGTCATTCGCTCCGTGTTTTCTGATGAGAAGCACGCTTTTATCAGCTCTGCAAATTTAAATTTAATTTAAATTTAATTTAAATTTGTTTCTACAACGCTTTTACAACGCAATAAATCATGCCTGGGAGACGCGGCCGTGGTCGGGGTACCCAAACGTTCAGAATCTTCAGCCCCAACCAGCTAGCCGTGAAACTACATCTCAAAGGCAGGCGATGGTGAATTTGACTAGTCAAGTTAATAATAGTCATAATGGCGGTGTAAACAATTCTTCAAGTGCAACGAGTGCTTCAAACTCCCGCCTGAACTATAATAACAACAGATCGGCGGCAGCAAGTAACTCCATCGCTCAGCTCGGTACGTCGTCAAGCACTGGTATCGTTGTTACGAGTGCTGGTACTGGTAGTCATGGTAACGCCATTTCAGTCAAGTTCGTCTATCCCTCGATCAAATCCAGGCTCGTCTACGGTGGTCGTTAATGACGGTAATGTAATGTAATCGTCGGCTCAGTTGCTCAAAACCCGGGACAAAACCAAGTGTCTCAAGTCATCACATCATCTTTGGGCAGTTTTCAGCAAGTTTTACCGGATCCACGTCCCGTGCATCAGTTTAGCGTCATCAGCAGCAGGTTCATTGAACTTTTTCGCCAATGGCGTCCCTGGTGACGGCAGCAGCCTTGTTTTTAATGGTGGGTCAACACCCGGTTTTCGCCAAGAATCTGCAGCTAATCAGAACTCTCAGTCAGATTGGAATGCCGGCGTGGTTTATTTTTCAATGGTGAGAGCTTTTATATATTTATATACTAAATCTAACGTGGTGTTTAGATCTGTTAAATAATTGCCGTTTCGGGTGTCACACCCATTGTCTTTTTAAAAAAATAAAAAATAAAAATAAAATAAAAATAATAAAGTTGTGATTCGTGGTACATTGTTTAGTTTAGGATTTTTCCTCGCCGTATTGATTTTATATTTATAAATCTTCCCGTTGATTTTAATGCGTTCAGAATCATAGTTCTATTGATAATCGTTGTATTGGTGTCCGTGGCATTTACGGCATTTTACAGACTGTTTATGTGTACGTGCAAAACACAAAACAAAAATACTCATGGGAGATCATTTAATCCCCACTTTGGCAATTACTCTTATCTTATCAATCTTCACATTTGGTTTATTGGCCATGTTAGCCGGTTATTGATTTGGGTGATAATTGGTTTATGCTATTCATAGATTAGTTGTTGGGTAGTCTCTGTAATCCATCTTTTGATTAGTTAATAACCTGTATATCGATCTTCACTTTGTATAGTTTGTCCATCATGTAGCGTTTAATAAAATGAAATGAAAAGTAGATGGGCGATTAGCTCAATTGATTAGCGCGTTGGCTTATTTTGTCATACAATATTCTTTCCAACAGTATTAAAATGTTTTTTAAAGCAAAGGGTTTATTTGTTGCGCAAATTTCAATATTGGAATGTACCTGTGTTGAAATATTATGAGGTTGTTGATAACGTGGTATAATTTATTCTAGCAGGCATATCATTTAATCCCCTCTTTACAACTTTTACAATTTTCACATTGGTTAATATAAGAGGATTCTATTAGCGGGTTATTGATTTGGTACGGTAGTTGATTTGTGCTGTTCATTCATGAATGGTTGTTGGGGAGTTTCTGTAATGCGCGCCATCGTCTTGAATTAAGTTAATATCTTATTTATCGATATCCTGCTTTGTATAGTTAGCCGTCTTTTAAATTGTTTAGCGACGCGTAGCGAGGTCGTTTTTAACATTTCTTTCTCCGACAGTATTTAACGCCAATCGGTTTTCATTTGTTGCGAACATTTTCAATAGTGTATTGTACCTTTGTTGAAATATTTTTAAAGAGGTTGTTGTTAACGTGCAATAATGGTTAACTGCTTCAGTGTTAACGAGTGATTTATTTGCGAGTGTTCTGGACGCCCCGGCGTTACATTTAATAACATTGTATTCCGTTTGCAAATTCAGGTTTATGGGTCGGTATTGGTTTTTTATTTGGAAACGTCTGGTACAAAAAGTCTACTTTGCCAAAGTTCAAAGGTCATCTATCAGGTCGTATTTTCTAACTAATTTGCCGTTACGATCGAGTTTCTATTTTGCATTGTAAATATAAATATTTAACCGCGTTTTTTCAGTCAGGCAGGATTTGGACGAATATAAATACTATAGTTGGTAGATGCATGGCAGATTTAATGTGACGCAATAATTGGTATAATGAGGTTTTTGTTGTTTACGATCGCGTGGGGGTCTGCGGCTCTAATTCTGTTTTTGTCATGTTTGGTGCTATCTCTCCTGTGCGTTTCATGTTAGTTTCATCAATGTACATTTTAACTTTTGCCCTATGCCGCGGGTCGTTTGTTTTATTTATAAGTGGGGCTTGTGTCGTCCATTCAGTATTAATCATATCATTTCTATATCTGTATAATTTTTGGAGGGGGTCAAACATGGTTTTTGCCACTTAGTTAGTAAAAAATAGTTGCGCTGCAATTTTTTCTGGTATTTTGACATCAACTTAGTGTGATTCTATCGTACTCGTATATCAATAGCATACATATAATTAGTTTACTGTAACTGGTTTATTATGACTTTAGTTTAGGCTTTGTCTTCCAGTTCTGTGTGCGGGTTACTAGTTGGACGTTGATTTTGTAATTTCCTACCAGTGGCTACATGTATAAGGGGAACTTATTGTTAAGGATATACATGTAAATGGCCCAGATTCTGCTTCTGCTGTTTTTTCTTCTTCTTTCAGGACATGTGTCTAGGCCCAGCAGTAGTACTACCTCCATGTCTGCTCTGAACGTTATATGCGTTAGCTTTTCGGCGTGTTTTCTCCAGTATGGCTTTGGAGATACCGATCATCAGCACCCGTATCCGGCCCGTTCCGAGTATGGTCATCAGTGAAGTAAAGAAGTGTCCTTGGTTGGTGACAACGCTTCGATGAGACCACAACTTGCAGTGGATATTGTTGCATCATGCGGTGGCACGATCTCATACAAAGGTATCGCTATTTTCAGATTACTGTGAAACACAGCTTGTTGACGTTTCATAATATTAATATATTATAAAGGCCGTTGTTTTAATATTTCGCACCAGTTGCAAATGCCTGTACGTTACCACAACTATACACCATAATGTGTTGCAGCAAGCGTTCTGCACTACGTAGCTTCAGTCAATACCAAATAACCAAAGCAGCGTTCTCAATGAAGCCCAACTTTGCCATGTTACCATGTTACCGTCTACATGTACTCGTATACGGTATGGTTCAAATAACTTAGCGACTGGGTAGCCATATCATTGTTTACTATGTCTTTTGCCTCAATCTATTCTTGAAACGGATGCTCGTGTATGTAATATGATATTAGCCTCACTCTCGGATATTGCTTTACCATACTGCTATTTTCAACGAATGCGCATTGTTTACTATACGAGTTATTGCTGTCACAACAGAATGTTCACATCAAGTTATACTTGGATCGGATGCTTATGTATAGCAAAACGTCACACGGATTACGCTGTTGTTTACCCCTTCTGAGCGCTGTTTGTCTTTTTAAAGACTCTTCTTGTTACTCTACTGCTATCTTCAAGTTTGTCGTAAGGACTAATGTACTATCTCAAGACCATTTAAGCTCTCTAGCGTATACATTTTGGTGATTGAGCTACAGTAAAACGGATAATGATGACTGGCGGTTTGTGTTACGGGGCCACTGGCATCATCGTTTGCTTTGTTGTGTTAACCACGTACTCTTACAATGCAGTGTTCATGAAAACCAGAGGATGAGCATCATTACCCAAACGTAATTTGTGCATTCTATACCATTTAATTCTTATCTTTGTGCATATATTATGTAGATCTCCATACGGTCTCGAATAGCACATACACAGCCAGTCCAGAGTTCCACACATTTCACTTATAGTACAGCTTCAGAGGGCTATAAATTTGACATCGTAAATAACCGGATTAATTATATCCCAATTTGGGGTGAGTGTGTGTGTTTAGTAGATGATTGTTTATCTTGATCAGTGTTGCAAACTTCTAAGTTCTATCAGTGTCCTACTGTGCAGGGGTTTGTACAGCAGAGTTCTGCCACATGAATCATCACTAATACTAGTACTGTCGATGAGTGCGATTAATTCCTTATAGCTCTCGGCAGCTACGCTGCCTCGTGCTATTAGTCATAGAGATGTTTGTCCAATATCAATTATTTTGCACATAGCGTATGCTGCAGACTGTCTAATATGTATTTTATTAGACATCCTGCTATTAGGCCCAGTGTTTGTTCTCTCTACTTGTATGATACTGTGCATTTTACTGAGCAGGGCATGGGGTAATCCTCATTTCTGATTGGGAAAACGCGTTGGTGTGCTTCAACTCTCATCCTGGTCTCAGATGCTTTCCGTCACAATCTTCCTAATCCTATTCAAGGAAAAAGGGGGGGATTATGCAAGTGTTCCCATTTTCGTCATCAAATGTAAAAACTTGTGTGGCAGTTTTGGTTTTTTCTTTCATTGTAAAGAAGTACTTTACAATCATTGAAAATTGTAACGGTTGATAGGCATTATTTCTTCAACAAGTAGTTGTACAAAATGTAATGCAAATTGTCTGTTTTCCCTCAAAGGTGTTAACAAATGTGGTTTAAATTAAACCAGTATGAAATTATGGAATTGTACAATGTATGTACACGTAACGAAAAGGTATCGTTAAATGCAAAAAGCAGCAAAGATCGGAATTGTACAATGTATGTACACGTAACGAAAATGTATCGTTAAATGCAAAAAGCAGCAAAGATCGGAATTGTACAATGTGTGTACACGTAACGAAAAGGTATCGTTAAATGCAAAAAGCAGCAAAGATCGGAACAGGATCTTGGGTGTTTTACTATTTTCAGGGGTCGAAATAGTGAACGTCAAACGGATGAGCAAAGGTTTCTTTTCATCCTCGTCGTAAAAAATTTACGTCCTTAATAATGCTTGTTGTGACTATTTCAATTCAATTCAGGGGTGGATGGGCTTTGTTCAAGTCCATCCACGTCGTAGGCGTTAGAACTCATTTTGACTTCAAGCCCGCAGTACAGGTAGTGCTCGTATGTGGGTCGGATTGGTAAACCGTTCTTTCCTTCCGCGTCGTTAGTCAGAAATTCGTTTTAATTATTGCAAAATTATATATTATCGTTTGAATTGTTTTGGCGTATGTAGTCAGTGGAAAATAAATTGGCAGACTTGCCTCTCATCATCACGGTGGCTTCCGCAAAATGTTGGTCTAGTCAGTGTTATCTTTTCTGAGCGTCAGGTGCCAATTAGAAATTACTTAACCTACTTGTTGTGTTAATAAATTTCCATTTGGCACTTGCGTGAGGATCGATATTGTGTGCTCTTGAGCGTTTTAGGCTCTTTGTTTTGGCTGACCAATGAGCACGTGTGTGGGCGTTTTGCCGTTTCAACCCACTCTCGTTTTGTGTGAGAGGCTTTTTTCCTCACAGTCTTTGGTCATTCGCTCCGTGTTTTCTGATGAGAAGCACGCTTTTATCAGCTCTGCAAATTTAAATTTCCCACCCTCCCTCCCTAAAGAAGACCTCCCTCACAAAAGGAGGCCTTCTGTACACGGCACATGTTGACTTAAATGCTGTGTATTCCTATTTTTGGTATCGTTAATGTTATCTAAATTCCAGTTGGTGTGGCAGTTTTGGTTTTTTCTTTCATTGTAAAGAAGTACTTTACAATCATTGAAAATTGTAACGGTTGATAGGCATTATTTCTTCAACAAGTAGTTGTACAAAATGTAATGCAAATTGTCTGTTTTCCCACAAAGGTGTTAACAAATGTGGTTTAAATTAAACCAGTATGAAATTATGGAATTGTACAATGTATGTACACGTAACGAAAAGGTATCGTTAAATGCAAAAAGCAGCAAAGATCGGAATTGTACAATGTATGTACACGTAACGAAAATGTATCGTTAAATGCAAAAAGCAGCAAAGATCGGAATTGTACAATGTGTGTACACGTAACGAAAAGGTATCGTTAAATGCAAAAAGCAGCAAAGATCGGAACAGGATCTTGGGTGTTTTACTATTTTCAGGGGTCGAAATAGTGAACGTCAAACGGATGAGCAAAGGTTTCTTTTCATCCTCGTCGTAAAAAATTTACGTCCTTAATAATGCTTGTTGTGACTATTTCAATTCAATTCAGGGGTGGATGGGCTTTGTTCAAGTCCATCCACGTCGTAGGCGTTAGAACTCATTTTGACTTCAAGCCCGCAGTACAGGTAGTGCTCGTATGTGGGTCGGATTGGTAAACCGTTCTTTCCTTCCGCGTCGTTAGTCAGAAATTCGTTTTAATTATTGCAAAATTATATATTATCGTTTGAATTGTTTTGGCGTATGTAGTCAGTGGAAAATAAATTGGCAGACTTGCCTCTCATCATCACGGTGGCTTCCGCAAAATGTTGGTCTAGTCAGTGTTATCTTTTCTGAGCGTCAGGTGCCAATTAGAAATTACTTAACCTACTTGTTGTGTTAATAAATTTCCATTTGGCACTTGCGTGAGGATCGATATTGTGTGCTCTTGAGCGTTTTAGGCTCTTTGTTTTGGCTGACCAATGAGCGCGTGTGTGGGCGTTTTGCCGTTTCAACCCACTCTCGTTTTGTGTGAGAGGCTTTTTTCCTCACAGTCTTTGGTCATTCGCTCCGTGTTTTCTGATGAGAAGCACGCTTTTATCAGCTCTGCAAATTTAAATTTCCCACCCTCCCTCCCTAAAGAAGACCTCCCTCACAAAAGGAGGCCTTCTGTACACGGCACATGTTGACTTAAATGCTGTGTATTCCTATTTTTGGTATCGTTAATGTTATCTAAATTCCAGTTGGTGTGGCAGTTTTGGTTTTTTCTTTCATTGTAAAGAAGTACTTTACAATCATTGAAAATTGTAACGGTTGATAGGCATTATTTCTTCAACAAGTAGTTGTACAAAATGTAATGCAAATTGTCTGTTTTCCCACAAAGGTGTTAACAAATGTGGTTTAAATTAAACCAGTATGAAATTATGGAATTGTACAATGTATGTACACGTAACGAAAAGGTATCGTTAAATGCAAAAAGCAGCAAAGATCGGAATTGTACAATGTATGTACACGTAACGAAAATGTATCGTTAAATGCAAAAAGCAGCAAAGATCGGAATTGTACAATGTGTGTACACGTAACGAAAAGGTATCGTTAAATGCAAAAAGCAGCAAAGATCGGAACAGGATCTTGGGTGTTTTACTATTTTCAGGGGTCGAAATAGTGAACGTCAAACGGATGAGCAAAGGTTTCTTTTCATCCTCGCCGTAAAAAATTTACGTCCTTAATAATGCTTGTTGTGACTATTTCAATTCAATTCAGGGGTGGATGGGCTTTGTTCAAGTCCATCCACGTCGTAGGCGTTAGAACTCATTTTGACTTCAAGCCCGCAGTACAGGTAGTGCTCGTATGTGGGTCGGATTGGTAAACCGTTCTTTCCTTCCGCGTCGTTAGTCAGAAATTCGTTTTAATTATTGCAAAATTATATATTATCGTTTGAATTGTTTTGGCGTATGTAGTCAGTGGAAAATAAATTGGCAGACTTGCCTCTCATCATCACGGTGGCTTCCGCAAAATGTTGGTCTAGTCAGTGTTATCTTTTCTGAGCGTCAGGTGCCAATTACTGGTCTATACATGTAAATCCCATTGTACAAACCAGTAAATGACATGGTTTACGCAAATTATGCTAGTTTTCTTATTTTTAATCGGATTGATCTCATATTTTCGGGATATCATAATAATTAATTGGGCTTTACATTGAGACTAAATTGGTCATGGTCCAATGATTATAACAAGTTTTACACCGCCATGAAAAAGTGTCCTAATTTTTTTGATACACCCTGTACAAGCTCACTCAAGCATGACAGAACCTGTTGATTTGAAATTTTGGTCAAGTATTGGTATGAACCTCATAACAATTTGACAGAAAACCCATTTCAACCCAATGTATATTTTTGGAAATATAAGGGAAACCCTAAAGGGGAACTTACTTCTTTTGAAGTGTTTATGTGTGGTGGCATAGGAAAACCCTTCACATGGTCATTTTCTAGCAACTTGTTTTTTTTATTTGGCAGCAAGCTACATATTCTACTGATTTCAGAACTGTTTAAATTTTTCAAAAAATCAATCTAGAACTACAGTTATAGTTTTTTAAAGACGGCAAGTTTACACGCAACAATAAAACATGAAACTGAAAATTCCAAGGTTAAAGTTCCGTTATGTTGAGTGACCTGTGGCTTCAAAGAAATGTGATGTGCAGTAAATTATGTGACCCAAATATCAATGCGCATGTACATCTTCATACAGGGCATGAATAGAACTTTCTAACGATATCAAATTAAATGGCGTGCATGTTAAGTTCAAGAAGGAGTGAGCAGGTTAAAAAGATGAAAATTTTAGTTCATTCACCTCTGATTTCTTGGCAAAAATTTGATAATCAAGGTTCAGAAAAGTGCTAAAAATATGCATCAAAAACTCCTGGGGACTAAAGTTATAGGTCTAATCCCTATCTTGGGACCAAAGTTGGAAAGTTGACTTTGAACTCATTTGTTAGGAGTAGTTTGGCTTGACCCAGATATCTCAATATTAACATTAGCAACTTCCGACGGGTTTTCCCATACCGCCACACATATATTGCATGATACACATATCCAAGTATTAATATTTGATTTGAAACCAACCAAAAGTTCAACATTATCCCCCATTAAATGGTTTTTTTTCTAAGAACTGCGTGTTATTTAATTCTACACTTACTGTGTTGATTGTTGGGTTACAGGGGCAAATAAGTCCTTGAATTGGCCACTGGATAACTCTGATATCACACGCTCTACATCTGCACTGGGGAAGGATACAGTTTTACTGGCACCTGATTAATAGAGAAAGCAACAATGGAAGATCATTAAAACAGATATTGAATTCAGGTTGGTATTCATTGTATCAGAAAAAAGATGAAGTAAATGCTAACTAGTTCAATGTTTCCAATACATTTTTAAAATAGAATGCTTCTTCTACAGAAAAAACATATTTGATTTTTTTTCAACAGAGTTCTACAGCTCAACCAATCAGAATGTAGTGAATCTAATATTGCTACAAATATAACGTACATTAAATATACCTGATGAGCAATATAATGATGTCAGAAAAAAACCTATATTTTGATTGAGTTTTCTCCCAACCTGCCTAACCCCATCTTCACAGTGGATGTCACTCTATACTTCCTATCACCTCAAGATTGGAGGGGACATCAGCAAGTATTTTTGTCATTAACGCAGCATTTCTGCACTAAAGACAAACATTGACTTTGATTGTTGGGTTACAGGGGCAAATAATTCTTTGAATTGGCTACTGGATAACTCTGATATCACACGCTCTACATCTGCACTGGGGAAGGATACAGTTTTACTGGCACCTGATTGATAGAGAAAGCAACAATGGAAGATCATTAAAACAGATATTGAATTCAGGTTGGTATTCACTGTATCAGAAAAAGAAAAAAAAGTAAATGCTAACTAGTCCAATGTTTCCAATACATTAAATAAAACAGAATGTTTCTTCTACAGAAAATTCATATTTGATTTTTTTTCAACAGAGTCCTACAGCTCAACCAATCAGAATGTAGTGAATCTAATATTTCTACAAATATAACGTAAATATACCTGAGCAATATAATGTTGCTAGAAAAAGACTATATTTTGATTGAGATTTCCTCACAGTGGATGTCACTTTATACGTCCAATCACCTCAAGATTGGAGGTGACATCAGCAAGCATTTTTGTCATTAACGCCGCATTTCTGCACTAAAGACAAACATTGACTTTGATTACCAGTATCAGAAGTTCTTCACAGGTGTGCAAATTTGTAAGGGATGCACCATTAGATTTTCAGGGGGGGGGGAGGAAGTTTTTGGAAGAAGAAAAAATTCCCCCTCTATTCAGGCCAACAACAAAAAATACCCCCTGCCCCCCCTGATGAGTAAAAAAAAAATCTACCCCCACCCAAGTCAATATGAATGGATACAGTATAATAAAAAAAATCGCCGCCCAAAACAAAAATTCCCCCCTTACGGCGGCCCAAAAAAAATCTTCCCCAACCCCCTCTGAAAATCAAATGGTGCGTCCCTAATGATACTTGCAAAGATTCTCCTTTATTTAAAGGGGTATTGAGAGATTGCTGAGAAAAATGAAATTTTGAAAAATTGAATTGTTTCAATAGATAAGATATGTAGATATATAGATATTTGTTTGAAGCTATTTATGTGGTGAGTGATGCTGATAATTTCACCAAATCATAAAATTTTACATGATAGACGGTGAATTGCGATAAACGGTTTCAGATGGTAGTTAGTATATGCCCAAGTATTACGTAGGAGCGAAAATCCTTGTTTCCAGGAAAATTGAGGGTGCCTTCCTATACGTATCTCTCAATGCCCCTTTCAGTAGTGTGTTAAAACTTGTATCTTTCAAATATCAACTTGGAACTCGCAATTCTACTGCCGAGAATCTTTGAGAACATATTCTTGTCAAATGTCTGTCCCCTATTGCACTGAGACAAACACCATCGCATAGGATTATTATGATGCGATGCACTAGAGATGTGACTTCGGCACATATTATGTGCCAAAGTCACCTCTCAACTAGGTGACAAAGAGTATACAACTTACTTGATTTGCTCTCTGTCTTAGCAGATTTCCTCAGTGGGGGCAGTAGTGGTTTATCCTCCTCATCTTTGACTTCCTGTTCCTCCTCCCTCTTTTTCATCTCTGCTTTGTGATGATTCACGATCGCTACACCCTTGTGTGTTGTCTGTAGAATGAGGTCTAGCCAGCTGGTGAAACTTCTACCACTGAGTGGTCTACGCAGATACAAAACATACAAATCAGTGACTTACATTGAAAGAGTTCCTGATCAGGTGCTATTAGGCGAGGGAAAAACAACCCTGTTTTACAGGCCCGACCGAATTTCATGTCTCAAATCATGTAAAATCAGCCGTGTTTTTGCCGAAAATCTGTCTAAATTTTTGTCCACACATTTTTAACAAAATTCCAGATTTGTGCAGATTTCAGTGACATTTTAGGTTAAAAAAACCAACAACAAAAACCGAACGACCCTACTTGACAGGTCCGTCTGCCTGTAAAACAGGGTGGGTTTTTTTCATCGCCTTATGCCATTTTATTCAAAATCTGTAGCTCATATCGATAATATCAAACATATACTATGTGGGAACATTTCTTCCTCATAATTTGACACCTCATGAGTAAGAATTGAGTTGATAATTTTGAAAATATGATTTTTATTTAATATGACTGGACAAAGCACACAAAGTTTTGACAGAACAGCGGCGATATGTGCCTTCAATGCTATCAGCACCTACCTGATAGAAGCAGAAGGTTCCCCACTATTGTCTGCTGCTGCTGGTACTGGCTTTGATGCCATAGATTCAAGTGGAGGTAGTAACGGCACTACAGTGTTAGATACAGTCTTGCATAGTGGACATAGGAATTGGTGTCGACTCAGGTCATAACTGACAGCGTTACGCATCCGTAAGGCTCTTCTTTGTTCCCTGCTAAGAAGCGATTCAAAGTACCTGCATAATAATATCAAGACAAAAGGACACTACGGTATTAGACCCAGTTTTGCATAGTGGACAAAGAAATTAGACTCAGATCAGAAATGACAGTGCTTTGAAGCTAATTTGGGAAGCATGTTTATTAGCTGAAGTACTGTATAACTACTTAATTTCGAGAATTTCTTGAGGGATATGGATTGGCGAAATTAAATACACACGAAACTGAACGTTTTGCATTGAAAGTAACAGTCAAATTTCCAGATTTGCAAAATTAAATTTCCGCTAAAATAGCAGTAATTTCAAATTCTTGAAATAAAGTACCCGTGAAATTATAGTGTTTTACAGTATGCATTTAATTTAACACTTACTCAATTTGATTGTCTGTTTGCCAAACAGGAAATTTGCAAACCTAAACTTTGGTTACATGAGCTTGGTAGTGTAAGGAAGCTTTTGAGCTCAATAACATTAATTTCCAGAGCCTAATTCTAATTTTCTACATCATTCACCAGCAATCCGTGAAAATAATGGTAAGCTTACTTTAGTCATCTTACATTATTACTTATCATGTCGAAAAAGGAAAAGGTGAACATTACAAGTCTACATCTAGGCCTAAAGTATATAGTGGAGACCTACCTTCCCCACCAATCAATGTGGGTCTGCTTACTTGGCTGCCAAATACACCACTTTAATTAGTTTTTGGGAACAGGGTCACATTTCCCTAACTTCAGACCAAACTGTGCCAACATTATTTGACTAAGAGTGTAGATTGCTATTGTATATACATACCCTCTCCAACAGTCTGCATGCATGACATGTCCACAAGTACTGGTGTAGGTACCCCAGAATAGATCGGCTGACACAAGTAGTGGGTTATATTCATCTGTAAAGAAATCCAACAATTGACATGAAAAGTGATTGTAAAAAATGACAAAAGATAGGAAATTGGCCTACAATGAGGTTATTATTATACCTCATACTGAGTAATAAAGCAGCATCTTACTCTAATTTGCATGATGTTGTATGTGTGTATGTTCCAACAAAAAAAGGCTCTCTCATATTTCATCTAAAAGCCGTGAATGTTGCACTGATAATAGATGATGACCTGAGAAGCTATAAATGTCCGAAAACCGTACAGAATTGACAAGATATGAGGAAAAACAGGCCAAATTCAGGGCCTTTTCAGAATTTTGCTACGGGCTGTGTTTGTTTATCTCTATGCGTACTGCAACTATGCGCACTGCAACCATGCAGTCGCCGCGCATAACACATAACGCGTCGTAGTGCGCCGTGAAAGTAGACAGGTGCACACGATGAGAAATGATGAGAAAAAGTCTTTTTGCTTGTTTTTTTTAAAATTTACAATTTGAAAAATGTATGTAAATTTATACACAAGAAATACATTGTGTATTTTATTTTCACAATCACTGCTTGAAGAGCAAAAAGCACAACATCAGTGTTGCGCGTAAGATACCAAATGTACAAAATCCCATGAGTAGGTTATTATGACTTACGTTGATTTTCTATTTTCTTCTCTCGGTTCTTGGAAAGCACAGTTGATCTGCAAACAAGAAATAGTTGGAATATAACACAATATAAGAAGTTGGAAATAATTGTGACAGTGTCAAAAAGTTGTGCATTAGGATTTTTTGAACAACATTTTTGTTATCCTTTTGTTTATATTGATTACAGTTCGTAAGTTGATTTTATAGACAAATTCGACCAGCCAAATGATGGTTAGAATTAATTGAGACTGGCGTTTTGAGTTTCTAATTAAGTGTGCGAGATAGTATTTATAAAACAATATTGTACTGTGCTTCATTGTCAGTTCTATTCACTACGTAACACAGGCTCCCAATTACACTTGTGCATCACGTTGGGCAATTCAAGTAGGTTTCCCCTCTGCAATGGTTGGGAGTGAGGTGTTCATTTATTCATTCAATTGATAACACCACTAATATACAAGTCATAAACAGAAATGGATCTGCTTCTCATACAGGTTACTTAGGTCTCATTTTTGTGTGCAAACCTCTTCCGCAAAAAAGGAAAGCGTGACAATGGCGGCGTCCTTCGGCAAAGTTTGCGAGCGAAGAAGAAATAAATATATGAATATATTTTTGCACCAATACATGATGAAATCCCTTGTTTACACTTATTTTTAGTTTTTTTAAGTTTAGGTTTCTTAGGAGTTCTCTTTAAAATTGGCATTGAAAGTTATTTTATACGGCATTTCCTTCGCAAAAATCTAAAGTTTAAGCTCTAATAAATTTTTAAAGACCATTACATGTGTACGTATACCAATTTTTCCTTACGTGATGCGGGTCTTGCGTGTGTGTTACGGTAGACACAGGTAACGTTTACATGCATATTGAACACACTAAAATGGGGCAATATTCACAGGGGAAAACACATTTAAAAGAGTACCAAATACCATTAAGATGAAAAAATGCTTTCCAAGACTTTTGACATAACGAATATCCTTTGTTTGATATCAGCACCAAGGTTTACCTTTGTACAAAAGCAGCTAACACCATAGCACTACCACTGGCACATATCTCTGCCTCCTCCTGACACAAGATACAGGTAACATGCGTAGATTCATCATACACGGCTGGGGCAGGATTCGAACCCAAGGCTACGGGAAACTCTGACAAGTTGGTATCACTGCATAGATAAAACATCAATGAAATGTTCAGAGGTTATAATTTTTAAGAAGTTAAAAAAAAACAGGCTTTTTATATTATTATGTGTGCAACCATTAAAGAAAGCACAGCATTGGTTTAAGCATGACATGTCCATATCTTATATATCAACACTTTCCATGCGGCTATTAGATTTACCATATACAAAATAGATTTTTCGGAAATCTTTCGCAATTTTCAAAGTCTATCTCAAGGATTACTGAACCAGTACTAGGCATGTTTGTACTTATTTCAATGCATTTCACATGGTGAATCCAAATATGGTTATGATACTTGAAAATTTTGACATTTTTGAAACATTTTGTGAAATTTTGTAATGTTGTCTGCAGCTGCCTGCTGTGTGGAAAGTGTTAAATGCATCAACAATCTGTACACTAATTTTGCTACAAAGCTTTAATTTCATAACTATCATTTATTGCAAGGGCTGCATTTGCATTTATGTTTGTAAAATCAAGCCACAAAAACGAGCATTCTTATCAACAAAAGGAAGAAAACTTCCTAACTGTAAATTCTACCTGACATCCATATGGGAAGTTGACGACCCCCGATTCACGGCTGGCGATGTCTCCTCACTCGTAGCTGTACCCTCAAAGAATTCGGGGTTATTCTTGATGAAGTTTTTCTGCATGAGAGCCATCTGGTCCATGAGGATCTGCCGTCTCTTTTTCGCTAATTTAGCTCGTTTGGCACGTTCTTGTTCCTCTTTAGCTTCTTCGTGTAACTCTTTCTCGGCTGCAGCCGTCTGCATCTCTACCACATCACCATCACCCTTCTTCTCCTGTACATCAGCAATGGTCTGCAATATTAGTTGTGAACAAATCAGAGAATATCAACAGTGGTTTGGGTTATTTTTGTATGTTGAGATATGTTCACAAATTCAATTCGTTTCATTCTGGAATTGCATAGAAGGCTAAAGTTCTATAATGTGCAATATTCTCTTTTATATTAATTAATAAGTTCCTTGTCTTGTTTTTCAATGTTTTTATCATGTAAATTTCATGCAATTTGGCCTTAGGGCCACGACTGTGAAATGTTAATAAAATCAATCAATCAATCAATATATACAGACTAAACTCTCACAACTGTCTATAATCCTATAACCTATATACAACTAAAAAAACCTGAAAGCTGTAAAATACCTGAAATATTTATGTAAAATGTGACTAAAATGCCCCAAAACAGGCTGAAAACAAATAAAAGAGCGGAAATTGGGAGTGACAAAAAACATGAAAACTGGGTTCTCTGATACATGTATGATGAGAAAACTCAATAATTCCTTAAATGTCATTTGACTCTGGAGTTGCCACAAGACTTTGGGTTAATGAAAGAAGGATAGACTTTTATACTTATATCTAGTAAAAAGTGAGTATTCTCAGTCACCTAGTAGCCATAAACAGGAGAAAATAATTCAAATTCTGGAACCAAATATTTGCCATTGCTACATTGCAACCAACACAGTTTGACTTCATTAAGCAACTGACCCATCATGTAGATCATGTCAAAGACATTCATACAAGAAAGAAAGCAAGAAACATAAATTTGCGGAGTGCATTGCAAGTGTATAATGCACTCCGCAAGCGTGTCGTTTAATGCACGCACCGCACGGTTTGCTTTAATTTGTGGTTTTGCGGGTTTGCCGATTTTCACTGCGGTGTTAGCTAACTTGTTAACATGTTTTTATTTGTTCATGCGTATCAATTCATGCGTATGTTTTGTTTACTCAAAAAAATCAGTGCACTTGCTCAAATGCTGATATGCTCACAATAGCACTCACTCCCCCTTCGGGGTCATGCCATTATTCACACATCAACATCAGCGCACGTGCATTGATTTGTCTAATTTCTTTCGAAACAACACATATACGCATTTATTGACCTATAAATGTTGTCATCCAATAATAGATTGGAGAGGTAGCACGAGACAGGCATCAAAGAACCAATCTAAGAGAGTATGCAACAAACATCACTGAATAATAAAGGAGGAAGCCCCTTTCAACTGTTATGATCATTGGACTGGGCGATTCAATGGTGCAGAGCTGTGTATCAGTTGTTCTACCTGACGGGTCAGCTGTCTTCTATTCCAAATTAGAGAGAAATATGTGCTTTTCATCTCTCCGCATGCAAAAATAATCCAAGCCTATGCACGCTATTTTGCCACACAAGCGGCACACATACGATTCACAATGCGCCATGCGAGTATTTTGCAGGCCCGCGCTTTTCTGAATTAATTCACTGCTGTAAGCAGGTTGGCCAATTTGGAACTGAGTGCCGGATGGAAGGTAATTAGGCGCTTGCACAAAACATGTTCCAGTAGTTGAATTATTTTCTCCTCTATAACCAGCTTTAATGGTACATACCTTTATGAGCCAACTCAATAATTCCTTATGTCCTTTTACTCTGGAATTACCCACTAGGCTTTGGATTAATGACAGAAGACTAGACTCTCCTGTGACATAAAAGAATAAATATTCAATGTTGAAATAATCACAAAAATATTCAAGGAAGTTTTGTTTTGAATTTTGTGAGTGCTGTAATTATTGAACTATGACTCAAATGTATATAAAAGTATACATTTTTGGAAAGGAAATGGATCAGAAAATCCAAATTTGGCATCAATTTTGAACAAAAATGTCGATTTTGTGAGAGAATCACAAACAAAAATCACTTTTTTGACCCACATTTTTTGAACAAAGCTAACAAAAATAATTTGAGTAAAAAATGCCCAAATTGCTTGATGATGATGTAAAGACACTAACCTAGGGTGTAGATTGTTTGTTTTTAACCTAATATTGTTTGAAATTTTGACTAAATATTGCAAAAAAAAATTTAACACTTTTTTTCTCTCACTTTTTGGGTTAAAATTTGGGTCGAAAAAGTGAATTTTGTAATTTTCTTAAAAAGAAATAATAATTTTTGGTCAAAATTGATGCCAAATTTAGATTTTCTGATCCATTACCTTTCCAAAAATGTATACTTTTATATGCATTTGATTAATAGTTCAATAATTACAGCACTCACAAAATTAAAAAAACACACCAAAAACTTCCCTGAGTCCTCCCTTTATGCAGGTATCAATGTGGATATTCAACCTACCTTCCTGAAGCATTCACCATTTGAGAGGTGAACAGCCAACTGATATTTGACTAACTTTAAAAATGCCAGTGAATCTTGACCTAATAATATATTTCGGGAGCGGTGAATCTTCAACTAGCCTATTATTTGAAGAGGTGAATGTTTACCTTAATCTTTGACTTTTTACAATATTTTGTATGGATTTGTATAGCACCGACAAGTGAATTTTGGTGAATATTCCTTTCCAGCATTGGAACAAATGTCCTGGGCATAAACGTGAATCCCTTGAGGATTGGTAAGTTCATGTACCCCATTGATTCCTACATAAAAAGGAAAGACAATGATTCTGCAAAAATGGGGGTGGGGGGGGGGGGGGGCAAACCATCTAATCAAAACACCAGCTGAGACCACTTGCACTCTAAACATACTGTTGCGAAGTAATTGACCAAAAGGCAATCAGGTGACTGAAGGGACGATTTCAAAATTCTGATATGAAGAAGTCACAATGACTTTGCTGGCTACGCTTTTACTTCAAAACATCAACTCTGAAAAGTGTCTATACTCATCTAAAGACGATATAAAGTGGAAGAATGGGCTAAGAAATGTTCTGATTGTGGGCATATAAACCAGCTAAATATCATCTGTCCATAAATAATTCAAATCACACAATTTATAAATATTTTTCAAAAACCTCAATCTTTACCTTCCGAAGCTTTCTCCAAGAAATCAAACTTCTCTCTTCCTTGAAGTCGATTTTCTTCTAAGACTGCCAGACCTATGAGATACAAGGCCTGAAATATACACAGAAAATCAAGAAACAGAAGCATATAAGCACACACATACATATGAAGACCAAGAAAAAAGTTAAGAAATCTTCTGATTCGCCATCATCATCAATGCTTTCCGTCTTTGTTGCCATTGAGCACAGAAAATCAAGAAACAGAAGCATATAAGCACACACATACATATGAAGACCAAGAAAAAAGTTAAGAAATGTTCTGATTCGTCATCATCGTCAATGCTTTCCGCCAATGTTGCCATTGAGAGCGCAACTATTGTTTTCCAGGTCTTACGATCATTGGTCTGTGGGTAGGTAAACCAGTCGGCAAAATCAATCAAAAATATTAGAGTGTGAAAATATCTCTTAATCAAAAAGAACAAATTCATAACATGAGCAAAACAAAATGTATCTTGAACAAAATGAACAATTGATATAATTGAAAAACAAAAAAATATTGCTGTTATTCCTATGATACATACCTTCACATAAAAAAGAATAACATTTATAACTTGCATTAAGATAATGAAAAACAAATGATATTTGAGCATATAAATACATTTTCAACCCATTTTGCTGACTCACCCTATGAATGGAGTTCTCCGTCCATATCTTGCATTTAGGATTGGCTGTTCTTTCCACTATGGTGCGTATGATATACATGAAGATGTCACAGTCTAACAGATGAACCAATGGCTTGAAGTTTGTACACAAAGCTGGTGGCATTGATGGTTCTATTGCTGTAAGTGGGGTGACATAGATTTAATAAAGAATATAAAAAAGAAACCAGTGATGATTTGGTATGGCAATTGGATGCGAGGATGCACTATTTTAAATGCCATGAAGTCTGGTTTCTCTTTTCTAACCTTTTCCAACCTGACACTTAATGCTAACCTAAATTGACTTTCATTTTTGAACATTGAGCTTTAAGAAATTAAATTTTTCTCACAGAAATTAAATTTTTCTCACAAAGGACCTGACAACGTAGAGTACATTATAGGCATGGGCTCTTTTCATTCCGTTATGTTTCACATATTACCCAAGATGAAAAATTGCATTATGACTTACTTATGTATAGACATATTTGATTTAAACCGATCCATTGTTACATAAATCCCCACAACCCGTGCAACAATTACCTAAATCTGGATGTTTCCTCTTCTTTCGTTGCTGTTCCTCCGCCTGAAACAAAATCAATTTGTGTGTGTGTCAATTAGATCCAGACTATTGGAAGTACTTTTAAATGGAGCTAATTTGTTTTGCAAAGAAGGTTTTAAAGACACCACCACAATGCTTTGTGTTTTTGCAAAATGCCTTAATTCTGGTCTCCAATTTGTCTCGGTTCCCATAGACATATGCACACAATCATGGCTTCATAGCGCGTTTATCGTTGGAGCTCTTAGGTTCTAGTTTACATCAATGAATAAATTAGTTATCAGTGTTCCTTTTTCTTATTTCTAAAACTTAAGAGCTTGACAAATGCATTGTGTGAAAAAAGCTTTAGTTGGCTGGCGTTCACGCAATGCATTGTGGGAAGACGTTAAAATCTTCTTTGGTTGTTATGAAGTCTTGTGGATTCAAATTGTAGTTATCTTAATCTTCCATGAGGAGAAGGTAAGTTTTGATGTTAAAAAGTTACGATGTTTAGATTGTAATTTTTAAATAAACCTTTTTTTAAAACATAATGTTTATTCAATATCAGCTCAATTGAGAAAAGAAATCTGTCCATGTATTAATGATTACTGGCAGCTAATAGTTCTCTGTTTTTATTCCTAGGATAAAAACTCTCAAATATATTACTCTGTGCAGATTATGTTCCTGTCCCATATTTTTGCTTTTACAATTTGAAACTCAAACAAGTGTCATTATCATCAGAGTTGAGCCTCTCACTGCAGTTTTAAAGATTCCTTATATGTGCTCCTCTACACATCGTTCATCTAACTCTGTGGAGTGACGTCAGAGCGTATTCTAATGATTACACCCTGTTATCTGTTGAAATGTGCTGGCGATCACTGGCAATAAATGTTGCGAACTAGTGTTGATTACTAGAATATGCTCTGACCTCACTGTACAGAGATGGATCAAGGAATGCACAATTATAATTCTAAATTTCTTTCATAAAATCAACTTTCTACGCCCCCTTGGAAATCTAAGGCCAGAATAAAAATTGTTGTGATGCTCTCAAGTGCCAACAATTTTGAGGTCGGGTTGGTGGGTCGATTTTCTTTTTTCCTTTGGCTGAAAAATATTACTGACAGACAGTGGCTGTCGAGTTCAAGTCAATACAAAATTGGTATATGGCAATTTTACTAATGTTTCTATGTGATAAAACTATTTATTCAAGCAAACTTATTCATTTCAAGCAGAAAATAGTCAATATGTTGCGACCCTTATTTTAGAGATTTTATGATCGGTCGCTGAAGGCAACACAACAATTCATTTTGGCCTAATGGTGTATCTGTAATCAAATTTACCAACCTAAGTATCAATCAACTATCTATCCTGGTAATTGCAACTCAACTCGATGTAATCCAATCCCTTTGCGACAGATGCGTATAAAGTAATGGAGGCAATCTGCCGATATTACAACATACACTCTAGACTAGATACAAATCTTTGATGAAACAGTGTTGTTCCGCTTTATTATGTGGTGGACTTGTTAAAAAAATCAGTATCACTTCAATGTATGCATGTTGGCTTCAACAGTCCCTCCATTTTCATATTTATGGCTTCTTTAATTTTTACCTTTAAGGGGGGTTGCTTTTTTTTCTTGCTTTTTTTTTTGGGGGGGAGGGGGGGTTCTTACCTTGGACTGGTCTGCTCTAGAGTAATGGTAGAAAAATGGACTGTACTCCTTGAGACATTCATCCTTCAGTTCATATACACCCTTAGATGCAGAACCACTGGGTTTTCTATAAAAAAACCAGACAATATGTAATACATTCATTATCACATTATTTCATCCCCACAGTGAGAGTCCTATATCAAATACAGACATGAGATATTTACACAAATTAGTGTTAATGTACATAGAATTCAAATAATGGGCATTTCAACAAACAATCTGAAGGGAGTTATGATTATTCAATTATTTAAGGTGGCTGTCAACCCCTAAAAACATGAAATTTATCAAATGCTGTAACTTTTGAACTATTACTGTGATGTACATAAAAGAATACATTTTTGGAAAGCAAAGAATCCATTGTTGGTAACAAATTTCACTTAAAATGCTGATATTTTGAATTTTGACCAAAAATGTATACGTTTTTATACATCACATTTAATAGTTCAAAAGTTAGTGCTTGATAAAGTTCATGTTTTTAGGGTTGACAGCCCCCTTAAACCAACATGGTCTCTGTCCTAAACAGTGTTCACATTCCAGCGGGTAACAATGTTATGAAATCAGGTTGTCTGCCAAAGTCGGAACATAAGGCATGACGCCAAATGTCACTCACTACTCACTATTAGTCAGTGTCATAATGCTATGGACATAATTCAATCAATGAGTGCGTACAATATGTGTGTGTGGTGCATAAATGCGTAAACCCGGAAGTGCATACCGGACCGGACACTTTCATAAAATAACTGCGCGTCCTGATTGGTCAATCGTGAAATCGGCATGCGCATGCATGTATAGTTGTTTGCCCATTTCATGCATCTGGACGCAGCTCAGCAAACAACAAAACACGCTCGCGTGAAATAGCATGAATTTTGTCCGTAGCATTATGGACAGTGATGACTCTAGAAGCACTGTTCCAAACACCCATGACGAAGCATGAAGGCACAGAGGCAATGTTCAGAGGAAGTGGTTAAATAGACAATGAAACACAGTATATAAAGGCACAGTATTATTTTGGACTGAAAGAAACCTACACACCAATTCAATCAAGCTGAGTCTAGGTATGTGGGGGTCTAGTGGGGTAAAAGTACTTGCAAAGAGAAACAAATACGATGATATTTTGTGGAAGCTTATAAATAAGTTGGTGGTTTTGTTTTTTAAATCATGGATAAGTGATTTTGGGGCGTCAGGACGCACCCAAATTACCGCTTTATTTGTCCCAAATATACTTTTATGATGATTTGGATTGTACTTACTTGAACTGTGCCACGGTGTTAATGACTGCTTCCATTCCAGTTTCATGACAGTGCTGTAGTGTGGAAGTGAATAGAAATATATAGCAAATGCTTGTTTGTACTTGGTATATGACAACTAGAGAATTGAGAATCACACCAGTGCATGGACGTATCTAACAGAAATATTTGTTTGCTTAAACAGGTTTCTTTTTTGAGGGGGATGCAGACATCCGCATATCAATGCAGTAATAGCTCTTATTAATAAGCTGATGGGTTGAGCCCCAGATAGCACTTAACCTCCATATTTAATATCTGGTTTTGGCTCTCAAATCCTGGTATGCGCCACTGAAGAGACTTTTGACAGCCGATGGTAAAAATGGAACTTAAACGGCAAGTTCACAAAATCAAACAGAGTGGCAAACATAACAACTTTGTGGCAATGGGGATAGGAGGTACAAATATAACTAGAAACGACTCATTCTGATACCTATCATGTTTTTAACATTTATTTATTTTCATTCTAGCGATACAAAGGTTGGAGGTTCGATCCGGTCAGAAGTACAATGGTGTGTTTTCAACATTGATATGCACTTGCCTACTCTGAAAAAAAGATGAATAATATATATTATAATATTCAATTGATTTATTTCCAGTCTAGAGATACAACAGTTGGCTGTTCGATCCGGTCAGAAGCACAATGGGTGTGTTTTTTAATGTTAATATGCAATGGTCTATTCGAGGAAAGATAAATAATGTATTCAATGTATTTCTTTGTTCCTTACATCTTCTGGTAGAGCTTTAGTGATCTCACTGTGAGCCATAGGGCTGATGCATAACTGGTGTATAACCTCACGACGTATTCGATCTGTATCAGTTACACTACCTACTCCAGGAACATATCTCTCACCTGAAACATACAATTCAAATACAAATGTGTAGTTCTGTCAAACGTTATGTAAGTCAAGTTTACCATGGCTGATTAATGCACTTATCAATTGCAAGCCTGACCCCAGGGACTATGGCCGGGACGTACTAATTGCAAATGTGACGTCCCTGGTACATTGGTGTACGGTCCCGCAGGGCAAGGCACCATTTTTTATAAGTCCCGCTACAGTCCGAGCCCCCCTTAACCGGGACAAAATGTACAGTCCCGGCCACCCTTAGCCAGGACAAAGTATAAGCCCCGGCTACAGTCCGCGGGTCGCTTGATTTCTTTCGGCAACCATAACGGGATGCATTTCTATGTATTCCCTATGTATAATTAGGCTTATTCCGTCAAGCGCATCGCATCTTTAGCATGTATAAGCTGCTATGCCTGGGTATGTGTACATTTGTGTACCTAGCGTACATTCCCACTACACGACCCGGCTAGCGGTGGCACAGTTTGTACGTCTCCGTACACTCCCCCGCATAGCTAGCACCGGTTTTTGTACATTCGCATACAGTCCCTGCCATGTCCCGGGTCCACAGGGGCTGGGCTTGCAATTGATAAGTGCATAACTAATACTTAGTCCGTGTATAATGCACATTAATGCCCCTCTAAACCCAAACAAAAAACAAAAAAACTGGTAAAAAGTTGGTTAAACGCTAATCTAGAGATCTTGGAGTTTCTAGTTCTAATCAAGGTAAAGGCAGGCCTGTACATTGGGGACAGGACCATAACCAGCTGCCCCCCCCCCCCCCCCCCCCCACGTCTGCCTTGAAACCTCATAACCACATTATGCACATTAGACCTTCATTGTCAAAGCATTTACAACAAGGGAGGGGGAATGTTATGGGCCTGAATAAAGGTACCTTACTTACTGTCTATCCTTGGACCTTACTTAATTGAGAGAATAGCATACAACAAATCATTAATAACCCTTGGGATATAAGAAAATCTTACTCGTTTACATTTCTCTAATTCATTCACTACAATCACTATGCATTATTTCTCCTTGCAGCGATTAACATATTATTTCTCTATCATTTTTATCACTATAGTTCAATCAGTTCCAAATTGGCGAAAATTGTGAGGCTAATATTTATCTGTGGGCTCAAATGTAATACCTACTTGCCCACCGCTTGCTGATACCTGCTTATGATGCGCAACCGCACACTTTCACCAATAAATAAGCGCAACAAAGAAAGATTCAATAATAATAATAATAACGACATAGATTCCTTTGGCGCACAGACAAATACAAGCCTCACAATTCTCGCCAATTTGGAACTGATTAAACTATAGGGAGTGGGAGACAAGGATTTATCAACTTTTGTTTTGTTTTTTGGTCACTACAACAAAAAAAGAGGAATTGTCATTTGAAACTTCAAACCTATTTTACATTCAAGGCATATTATGTGATCTTTTCCAGGAGGGGGGGGGGCTCTATTCATGAGTTACAGAGCGATACGATTCCTAATTACTTCTAAATCATGTTTTTTAGAGTGAAAATAGAGTGAAAATAAACTGTTCGATAGCGAACAATCTATTTTCAACCCTTAAAAACCATGATTTTGAAGTAATTAGGAATCGCATCGCTCTGTAACTTAAAACATATTTATGATTTATGATCAAAAATGTAAATCTGAAGAAAATCTACTTTCTAAAACAAAATCATGAATAGAGGGCGCCCCCTGGAAAAGATCACATAATATGCCTTTAAATGGAGAAGGGAAAAGCGAATCAATATAACTTACAGTTGATAATGATGATTAAATGTAGCATTTCTTCCAATAGATTGGCACAGGATGCTCGGGACTGCACGTCTTCAGGGGAACTACTGACTGCAAACTCTGGACTCAGATATCTCACTAGATCAAAGCGGTTGAGTACAGTGATCAGAAAATGATTGGGGTCCGTCATTGATGCGCCCGCCTAGATCAACAAAATATAAACAAACATGCCAAATTAGTTGAATATAATTGCATTGTATTATGGTTTAGGGTTATATGGATCCCAATTTGTATCAATGTGTTTCAAATATGATGATGGAAATAACATGGCAAACCTGTTCAACTCTTTACCATTATTATGAATACCTGTCGTGAAAGCTTATCACATACATGTAAGATAAAATAATCCTTATTATGATCATGTTGGTAGGTATCCACACTGTTTCCCTTTTACTGGCATATTGTCTAAGGTTCATTGCGTGATGAAATGCATGACAGGTTCTGCACATGTTACATGTGAGTTCCCACAAAGCACCATGTGGTTCGCTGTCTCATTCTTTCGAGTCTGGACTACGGCAATGCACTCCTGTATGGAGCCAAATCAAAGGATCTGGACCATTTACAATCGCTTCAAAACATAGCTGTTATACTTGTATTCTCTGCAGACAAGCGTGATAGCCCATCGCCTCTCTTGGATAATCTACACTGGTTGCCCATAGGGGGAGCGCATCAAATTCAAGATCTGCATGTATTTGTTTTCAAATGTCCTGAGGGTAACTCACCAGATTACTTTACGGACTTTCTCTCTCATAAACTCAAACCTGCTACTTGACTCATTACAAGCTTATCATCTGACACTTCTCTTCTTACTACTCACATGGAGAAAATTGTATTGGGGGATAAATCGTTTTATGTTTCTGCACCCTCACTGTGGAACAGCCTCCTAAGAAACATCAGGAAAGCATGTACACTGCCTAGTTTCAAGAAGGTGTTCAAGTCTCATTTCTATCCATCATATTGACTCTGTTTGCATTAGTTGTTGTCTTTTGTTGTTGTTTTTCATGGCGCTTTGATTTTTCTGGAAGGCGCCTTATAAATATAGTTTATGTATGTATGTATGTTCCAGTTTGCAATATTTTGATGGAGTCGGCCTGACATTTGAGAAGGTTATAATAGAATATAGCTTTGAAGCTTAAGAAGCCCAAAAATAGCACTTATTTAAAAAAAATAGATGACTATTATCACACTTAAGGATTCAGGATATTCACATCATTGCACATGGTGCAACCACAGACAGCAGGACTGAACATGGACAATGTGAATTGCACAAATACAGTCAAATAGTTATGTGTCTGTCTACTGCCAACCAATACAGCTTCTTTCAGGGTGTCAAAAGTAGCTACAATTTAGGGGGAAAGGTACTGATTTTTTTTGGAAATGTAGGAAAAATGGAGGAAAATTGTTTTGAAATATTTATGAAGGGTGACGAGAAAATCCTTGCTTAGGCGACGAAAAAAACAAACCTGTTCTACGGCCGACCGACCGACCCATTTTATTTGGAAATCGGTGAAAAGAAATTTCACACGCAAATGAATACTGACCCAAATATTATTTTTGGCATGTCAAATCACGGCAACATTTTTTGAGATGTTATTAATTTTTTACCTTGGCAAAAAAGCCCAACCGACTGACCCAACTTGAGAGGTCAGTTTGCCCGTAGAACAGGTTTTGTTTTTTGTGGCCTTAGGGCACATTTTTGAGAGTCTATTATACCCAAGAATGATATTTGCATTTATATTCAAGTACCGCCTCCCTGGGCACCACACAGTGCAATTGATTCTATAACAATTCAATTTTTCCCGATGTTAATACCATGCTGCTGTTTTAATCATATTTGTGCCCCCCCCCCCCCCCGAGTCCTCATCAATTACGATGTTTAATATTTACTCCAAAATGTTACGAATCTACCAGTTCTCTGATATTTAGTATCTTGAGATAGCAGACACCATTTATCATAGCTGACTGCGTTGTTACAAAAATAAAATCCATTACTAAACCAGGCCAGGCGGCTGTATTCCCTCCCTATCTAATTGAATAGCAATCTATATTAATAGATCCGATTTCTGGCTTTTATAGCCAATAAATAAGAAATGCAATAAGAGCACTCACTTACATTATATCATCACATTATAATCTAGAGCGACCTTTGTATACACCCGACATAAAACACAAATACAGCACTTCTACTATGTAGGCTAAATAAAAGTGTATATCTATAATAAAAATAGTGAAGTAGATCGTATAATAATTCAAGGGTACTTTCTTTTTGTGCAAGATGTCCTTAGACCATACAAAATCATGCCATACCAGCATTATTACCAGGCCCTGAACACATTATGCTGTAGTAATCACTGTATGGGCCACACCCAACATCATGGCTGTGTGCAGATTCTGCTTCAGCGTCTTGGTTCGTTTTTTTGTTATATACCAGGTACTTCATCTTAACACTTGCCGAGGACAGGATGCTTTTGTCATTTTCAGATGGATTTACTTTCCATATTGTGATTCCAATCAAATTACTCTAGGAGATGAGAGAGATTATGGCATCGTTCTAAAACCAAGCACAGATACTACTCTTGATAGAATAAAGCCTTGCTTCACTTACATCCACCTACCCACGGACTATTTACCTCCACCTTTACCCGGTCTACCCGGCCCACCCGGCCACCTACCCATGGACTATTTCCCCCCACCTTTACCTGGCCCACCCGGCAACCTACCCACGGACTATTTACCCCCACCTTTACCCGGCCCACCCGGCCTATCCGGTACACCAATCCCTCACACCGGCATACAACCAGGCTTCATCATCTATTCCCCATCAACCATTGAGATTATCTCACCAGGCGCGGCAATACGATTTGAAATATTACAAGCCAGTATCAACATTCCACCCTACTACATCTATGTGGAACACATGTCGAATTCATCCAATTCTGGTGATCAACCCAATGGAGAAAATACAAGGTAGGTGTAATAATTGCAGTAGAGATAGACCGAAGAACAGGGGGATGGGGTTAAATATACGTAAATTAGGGGGACTTAAATTGGGTGCCCATGAGTGCATGAAAATCAAATTGTCTGATTTTTATAGCTTTCCAAACATTGAATAAGTATTGAAAATAATACACCATGTTTTTCGATCAAACTTTCACCATTCACTTATAATGTTAAAATCAAAGAGATATTGATGCATGCATAGCCATACGACTGTGTGTCAATCCCCCGGTGAAAGCCTGACAACAAGTGTCAATAATAACAGCCGCGATTGTTGATCTTGATTATGTTACTAAAATAAATAAATAAGACCGCGCCACTCTCAAGGCTTTCAATCATAAAAAATAACTGCAACTGCAATTTTGGCGATTGAAAACTAAATGCAAACTGTTTTGACCCGCGCCTTTAGAGATGAGAGTGACAATTTCGCAATATCTCACGAAACCATGTGGTATAAAATTATTAGCATGACGTAATTATCGGGTTTCGACGGAACATCGAATCAAATTTTGTGGATGAAAAATTGTAATTCCTCTCTCACACGGCGTTCATAACGCATGCGTAATGATGATTTAGGTCAATTAAAGATGGCGTCTAGTTCGCTACTACGAAAAATTGACACAATTTTGTCTTCATTTTTAACGATGATGGATGATATTTGTGAAATATTGACTTGTTTTTTAAAGACATCACAGCCTTGTACACTACTTTTTACCCCTGGGACTTAAGTCGAGATATAATTCAGGTTAGAAATCTAAACTTTGATGATGAAAAATAGTTTTCGTAGGTGAAAATGTCAAATAATTAAATCAAGGTATAGAATTGGGTCGCAATTACTAAATTTTGCATCGGATTTTGCGATGCAATACGAGCGAAATGGCTCCCTGCATATATAGACACATGAAACAAATAAATAAATGTAAATAAACAAAGTGAAAGACACATAGTATACGAAATGGTGTTGATAAGTACCGAGACCGGATGGTGGTGTGGTGTATCAGCGCGCTGATATCTAATCAAAAACAGCCATAGACGTGGGTTCTATTCTTGGGTACTATTTATTGTCAAAATTTTCTACATTATTTTTATTATCGTTTTTTGTCCTTGCATGTTTTGTTTCTGTTTTAACAGTCCTGGAATATCAGAAATGATATGGCATTAAGGGAGGTGTCAACCCTTGCCCTTTCGTTCCCTGCTTTTTGCTAATAAGTTTGAAAATATTTAATAAAAGTATGAATGTATACAATTATAGAAAATAAATCGAATGTGGAATCTGATTATGATATCAGTTTGACACATAAATACCGTACTGGTCCGAGTATAGTCCCACTGGTTTTCAACTTGAAAAAATATCGGAATTAGGGGGTGGGATTATGATCGGACATAATGTGTGTCCGGCGAAAAAAAAGGTTGAAAATAAGCTTACTTACTAAAATTTCCCCGTATCCCAATTTGCAAGCTGGAACCAAAGTTTGAGATTTTATTGATGATGAAAAGTATTTTGGAGACTTACTTTACATGAATTTATAACTGAAATATAAAAAAATAATAGTTTAATGGCTTTTTTTCTGGAAATTGAAACGCAATTTCGATCTTTTTAATGGCACATGGAAGCCGCCATCTTGGAAATTTTCTGGTTTTAAAACAGGAGCCTAGGGGTGCTTTACCATGTTTACAAAAAATCAAAATGGAAGGCAACACTTTCCCACGCTATTTGCCGATAGAATCGAAACAATCAGATTTTATAACAGTTCTAGAATGAATGCAGAGGTGTATCTGATTATCCCACAAGTTAGGTTAATAGTTGCATCAACTAAATCAGCATTGAAATATGATACTGGTACTTTAAATAGATTAAAATATGTGTTGAAAAAGTCATAAATTCGCCATAGTCTTTTTTTTTAGGGTGTTGAATTCGGCATTCTGGAACTTGTAAGTTCGAAATTTAACATGGGATTTTAAACGGATTTTCCTTGAATTCTTGAAGTTTCTTAAAAGTTAGGGGGCGGGATTATAATCGGGCATGGGACTATACTCGGACCAGTACGGTATACATATATTAATCAAAAAAGCAATTTTTGACCCACCTTTTTCAGACAGCCTAACTGAAACAAATCATTTGATAATATTTTCTAATATTGATTATCGTAAACAAGACAATTTTACCTGGGGTCGGTTTTTTTTTTCTTCTTCGAAATAACGCTTATTTTTCGAGATATTGACAAAAACATCTGAAGTTAGTTAAAATGTAAACAATTTAAAAAAATAGAAAACCTTTCCTAGAGCAAAATTTTCTCTATAGGATAACAGTAACAGTTTAAAATTTTATAGCTGTCACTCTGAGTTATCTTGTCTGCAAACTTGTAAAATTCCTTCAAAATTAAACTTCTAGAAAACATCGATTTAGTAAAAATATTGACATTTTCCACCATTTAAAACACATTTTCACAAAATACATGGGGCGTATAAACGTGTATGACTTAAAAGGTAAGTATACTGTATGAACAAGTAATAAACATCGAAATATAGAATCAGATTCAATTTATATTGTTAAAATGTGAAGAAATTGGAAGAAAACTGCAATTTAAATTATTGTAATATTGGCCTTTGTTTACATTTTCAGACATTGTTTTGCGCTCTATTGCTTCTTGCGTCCCGAATAATAAGCAGCGCATCTATTATTACGCACAGGAAGATTCAGTGCGCAGCGCAACGATCGAACAGCTGGGGCAGCATTTGAAAAGGGTGGAACTCCACTTAATTTCCCGCCAAATGACCATGTGCCTTTTCCTGACTCAAACTTATCAAAACAACAATTTTAAAGCACCTAAAAGGACGGGTAATGATCGCTTCCGATAAGTAACTTATGATGGTAATGATAGAATACATATAAAAGTATTTAAATCATAGAGAAATGTGAAATTCAGTTTTTGAAATAAGTGCCAGGTTCACATTGCCCTTAACATGTTTAGACATGCTCATTTTATGGACAGTTTGAACTGCTATATTGGTGACATTTCAATCTTCTGATGAGACCCTAATGAATTACATGACATCAGTGATGGACTCATTAAGATATTAGAGCCTACTATATCTCACATTATGTGACCTGGTACGACAAAATGAGCGTAAAGTTGCTGGGGTTGATTTTGAGTTATGGCCTGAAATAGTCGATTTGACAAGGGGAGGTTGAACATGAGATATTTTCATTTTCGGAAAGATTAACTATTTATGTATCACATTCCGAAGTATTAAGAAATCTTTTGGGTCTAAATATGTTTTGAAGTAATTTTAGAGAGGGCATTTTATTCTTACATCTCAAGAAATTAATGCAAAGAGAGGAAAAATGTCTCGAAATGTCTTGAAATTACCTCGTTTACATCATCATTTCCACAAGTTTAAAATAGTATCTCCTATGGCAAATTTGGTATGGTCTTAAAGGTCAGGGCTTTCCAAAGCTATTAATAGTAGTTTGAACCCTGTAAATTCCCAAATGAACCAATGACAGGCCGTTTAATAAGAGGTCTTTGGCATAAACAATCTTTCGATTAAGTTTTGACAGAATATTTTGGAGAGCCAAGTCACGATAAGCTTCACTGACTTTGAAGGCCTTTTTCTCCAATTCAATAATTCTGCGGTGATTTACTTCAATTTATCATAATTTCACTTTGGAATGGCTTATTATGACAACTTTGGTGTCATTTTAAACCTGAGGACATCTTTTTTCTGAAAATTTACTCTCCTTTTGTGGTGAGAGGTCACATATTAGTTATGTTACGGTCGCTAATAGCATGGAATATTTGCAAACATGAAGCAATCAAATAAGTGATGGGCCTGTGCGATATTCAGGAAGCAAAACTTGATTTATTTATTTTATCATTTAAAATAGTGTATTTCAAAATAAAAATATAGCATATGGCCATGCGTTATGAACTCGCCACCCTTAGCGTTACATTACAAATATTATGAATTTTTACACCAATTGAGTTTCAATTTAGAATATCTCCACAATTATCAACCCTAAACTAGCAAAAGTATACATTTTTGGAAAGCTGAAGACACAAGCAATCTAAATATACACATTTCAACTCATTATACAGGGTGACCTTGAAATTATACAGGGTGAAAAAAATAAATTCCAGATAAAAAGTGGGTTACTTAATGCATTGCTTATTACTAACTTACAGTAATAAACTGAAAGTAAACAATGTTTATATGGTTAGAGGATGGGGAAGCCTACTGACTTTGGAGAAAGAAAAATCACAGTTGTTTGTTAATCTCAGAATACAGGGTGTTCCAATTTTTTCTTTTTTTCTTTCTACAATTCAACATATTTTGAACTGAAACATTTAAGCCCTAACCCCAACTGAAAAAGTAAGTCCATATTTGGATTCCTTATCAAATTTCCCTTCAGAAAATGTATACTTTGACTATGATAGGATAAGTAATTAAAAAAATACAGCAACTTTTAGATTTTGAAGACATCCGCAATACTTACTACAGTGTTCAATATGAAAACGGGTAGTTTCGTATGTAAAAGTTCGTATTTTATAGACTAAACCAATCATAAAGAGTTCAAAATGATTAAAAACAATTAGCAGAATTGTTTAGCTGTAAATTAAGACCAAAATCAAGTTTGTAGCCCCTGTAGTACTTTAGCAGTAGTGAATTTAATCAAGTTTACACATGCGAAACGCCCCGTTCCCATAGAGTTTATGTGTACCTCCTCCCCCCCTCCTCCTCCCCCCCCCCTCCTCCTCCACCTTGACTGTTCGCAATTCAATCAACCACAACTTCGTTATTTGAGAAGCTATATCGTTCATATTTACAGGTTTGTTAGTCATATTAATTAGCTTTTAAATGAGACCAAAAACATGACTATAGCTTTTTGTTTTGCTGAGATATGATGAATTAAACAGATCACAATTTGAAAATACGTAACAACACCACCTTTTTTGGATGGCGAGTTCAAAACGCATGGCCATAAATTTAAAAAAATCTTAACAGCTAATAGTAATAATGTTTAAGCAATTCTCATAGGTTCTCAGAGAAAACGGTGACATTTATATGAGATAACTTAACACTACATTAATTAGCGTTACCACCCTTGTGCAGTGCGTGGGAACTATAGTTTTGTTTCATATGATGTGCGCCTAGCCAGTAGCCACGTATATGAAGCTAAATGATTCTGACGATTTCTTAATGACAGTGAAATATTGGCAATAGCGCTTTGAGAACTTGTTGTAAGGCGCTCTAGAAGTATTATGTATTATTATTATTGTCATTATTATAATGCGCACTTCTGCAGTACGTCTACTGCGCTTTTCCTGCATGATTATGTGGCGCATTACGCTAAAGCATGGCATACTCACAGCACGGGATTGGATGAAATGTGTGTGGGTAATTATTTGTGATATCAACAGGGGTAAAAGTTGACAAATGTGGCGATTAAAGGTACACATTTGATTAAATAAACATCTAAAGTATACTGTTTAAGAATGAGAATAATGGTATTGTTTTTAGACCGTACCTGTGTTATATTGTCCGACATAAATGCGTACGGTAGTATTATTTTTAGCGTAGAACAACTCTCCACTTAAAATATTACTACCGCCTGCATTAATGTCCAACAATATAACACGGATACGGTCTAAAAACAATTTATTCTCTAATCATAATAATTTTATAAATGTAAATAAATAAAGTGGAACACACATAGTATCATGTTGTGTGTGTGCAAATTGAGTGACACATACAGGAATCAAACCAGGGATTTCTTACACCATTAGCTAATACATAATCCAAACATTTAGCAACTGATGCACAAACCAAGTGTGAATTATGAGCCAATTATACCAAACCAGGGATACTATTAATTTTGGGATAGAAAACTCCTATACTGCACATACATAAACAACAGGTCGCATTTTCTGGTTACGGTAATGAGCTCAGAGAGCTCAGTATCGTCATTTGACGTCATTAATACAACAGCTCCACAGCTAACACACACAATAATAAGGTCACATCAACGAAAATATGCAAACAATGACAGTAAAGTGAGAAAATGAATTCAAAATGTATAAAACAAATAATGAAACATAAATTATCATATTTCAGACTTGTAAAAAACATCCAGCACGTAAGTGTTATCATAATTATTGAAAGCGCACAATTTTTATGGAGTTTATCCAATAATTCCATGCAAACTTCAATTTATCAAACATCAGCGTAATCAAGATGAAAACACACAAGTTTAAAGGTAGATGTTCCGATTGCTGGCCTGATTTTCAACTTGATGTTTTCTATTTTACATGAAAGGGCATCCTTATAATTGTCGCATTCCAAAGTTTGAGTTGCATAACTCCAACGGTTCTATTTTTAGAAGCACAAGATCACAAAATATGTGCCCATTGAGTAGTACACAAACTGGTCGTAGGTTAACCACCTTTGGCAGTAATTCACCACATTTTAGCCTATAATTTCTAAATGGAACATTTCTGGCCCCTAAGATTTTACAGACATAATGAGAAAAATATGGGGATTCTTTTGATATCAAAATATCTTGATGTGAAAAAAAAATCATAGCCCCCAAAAAGTGATCGGAACATACCGTACTGATGTGTGTATAGTCCCACACTCGATTTAAGTCCCACCCCCTAATTGAGCTTATATCTCAGATTAGGATGGGCACCCGTCTTTTAAGACGGGTGCCAGACTTAAAAGTCCCAGGGGTAAAAAGTAGTGTACAAGTCTTAGAAAAATTACTTTCAGTAACTCAGCCGGACACAAACTACATTGAACTTTATTATAAGTAGGCATGAGTTATCCCTGTGCAATTTCTCTTACGTGACACGGATCATTCTATACGTGCGTATAACGGGTACCCGTATCATCCCGCACTCTGTGAGAGTCTGGGAGTAGAAATCATCCCCGCAATAACTAGCCTTTCATCAAGGCCCTGTATTCTGTATAGGTGTGAGCGCCCTCTATCAAAATTGTGGAATACAAGCCTCGCTTCGCTCGGCTCTCGCGCCTGCGGCGCTCGGCTCAAGAGGCGTCTTTGACAAAGACTACGCAATAACCTGCAGAGTGCATAAAACCAAGTGTAGCGTTCGATTTAACTGGCGTAGGATCTCGAAATGCGACACACTTTTGAAGATTTGCAATGCTAAATGCACAAATATGCAGCAAAAACTGACGCAAAAAGATTCCCTACTTGATATTTGATCACGCACCATCAAAGCCAAACCTACAAAGATAGAGTTTCATCTTCAAATAACTAGAAAAAGTATGATCAATTCTTAAGTATCAGCAGTTATTATTTTGTTTTCGTTAGAGTCAAAATTGCCATTGCTTTACACGTACGTGCGCAGAATTTTTTCTGTCGGTTTCAAATTAACAAAATGGCGGATTTCTGCGCAAGTCGGAGAATGTTATAATCATGACATCACTTCTGATGCTAGTCTTGTTCTTGTGCCGCCGAGTGTTACGAAAAGGAGCCAATAAAAATGACTTGGAATAAAACTAGTGGTGCACCACGGATACAAGGAATCATAACAAAATGGCACGCGATCGTAAGAAGATGTAAACAATTATGAAATCCATCGTGACTCGTGAGCAAAATAATGCCTGTATTTCCTTGTGTTTTGTTACTAAAATTTGTAAGTTCAAATTGTAAAATCTAGATTTTAATTTTCATGCACACATGGGCACCCGATTTAAGTCCCACCCCCTAATTTACGTATATTTTGGGGTAAAAAAAGGGTGGGACTATACACGCGTCAGTACGGTACACCTTTAAGTTCTCGGATGAAGTAGCTTCTGATCGGTAATTTGAGCTTCTAAACCAGGCCTTCTCAAATGGTGGCACGCGTGCCACTTGTGGCGCATTGCATCAGTCCGAGTGGCGCGCGGAAGGACGCATGGAAAATTAAAAATTAAAAAAATTAAAATTAAAAAATTAAAAATTAAAAAAATTAAAAAATTAAAATTAAAAAAAGAAGAATAAATATATCGACAAGTTCAACCAGATCGCAAGAAGCATGAAGAGCCACTTCAGCCACTAACTGCAGTGGGGTAAGTCGTCATTAGTCATTAATCCATGAGCTTCCAGGGGATAATTCGCCCCCTGGACCTAAGGCGGGCCCCTGGACCCCACCCGTTTTTCGCTCCGCTCGCTTCGCTTGCAGGGATAGTGGCGCTTCTAGATCACTAACATCTCAAAAGTGGTGCTTCACAACATCTAATTGATAAGGCCTGTTCTAAACAGTGATCATGGTAAACTGTTAACTTTGAGCATTTTCTTAGTGATTTCTCACAAAGAGGCAAACCTTTATCTACACATAATACATTGAACTATAGAGAATAGTTTTTCTAATCCCTGTCTTAAGTTCCGATACTAGATGGTCTGGTGGATTAGCGCGCAGAGTGCTATTACTACTCCTACTAAGCTGCATTTAAGAAACGCTTTTCGTAAAAACCACAAAGCGCTTTACAAATTAAAAACTACAATTTAAAAACTACAATTTAAAACTATACATGATAGTGAATAAAAAATAAAACTGGCAAAATATATACAATTCCAGAACCAATTGTGATCATGTGTATTATAGCAGCTCTATTCATAATATTGTGTTTGCAGATCATAATATTATTGCTTTATTCCGTTACTGCTTAAGAGGGATTAAAATCATGTCCTGGCCAGTTCACCCCTCGCTGATCTAATGGTCGAGAGATATGCTTTAAAATGCAGAGGTCCATGGTTCCTTCCCCACTAAGATCACTTTTCAATTCAACTGAGAAATATATTCCAAGTCCAAAAAGTGTGAACAATCTCGGGTAGGCAGTCATGTTGGTATTTCCATTGCTGCCTATAGATATGCTTATGCATGACACCAATGATTGTGGTGTATTTGTATAGAGGATTTTGCTAGTAATGGCTCACTTTTTATCATCAAATCTATTAAAGATTCCACAATGTTATGACTGTAAAACCAACATTAGGTGCAATTATATGACTTCACTCAGACAATAAATGTTGTAAATGTTGGTCAAATACTCCCCCTGTCCCCCCCCCCCCCCCCCAACAAAAAATCAATGTTGATCAAAGTTGATTCTGGTAATCTTTATCCTGGAAGAGTTAAGTATTTGAAGGGAAATGTTGCTATTCCAAATAAAGAAATACATAAAAGTGGAGGGAACTCTACAACTCGCGAAAAAACTTGTTGGCACACTTTTATGAATTATCATTTTACGGTATGATTCGCTGTGTCAAAAGTATGTGTTTGAAAATTATACAAGTCTATGGCGGCCTACCCCTTCACCTGTTCCCTGACCTTCCCCACCAATCAATGTTGGATCTATTTACTTAGCTGCTGAATGAAACAGCTTTGATCAATATTGATTTATAGGGGGAGGGTTAGAGTATTTGACCAACTGCATACCAAAGGGAGCCAACATTTAGACTGAATTGTGGCCTTTTCTGAGAAGTTTTGTGTTTCCTAGGAAACAAACATTTATCCAACACTACTGCTTTTGGGTATTTTAGTCTAACACAATTTGTCCATGACCAATTCTTTGTAAAACAGATTTGCTGCATTTCCTGAAGACCTGAGCCCATGCTATGCTGTTTTTGAAGTCAGCCAGTTATTTGTCTACATACAGAGTGAAGTTAACCTGCGGATATCTAGCCTCAAAATCACACGGACAAACATGACTGAAGAAGAGAGCAGTAGGAAACTTGGCAAATGTAAATTGACTGAATATAGTAAAATAGTGAAATGTTCAATGCAAGCTATATCAATGATAGAGAGACATATTTTTCGAACAGGTACATGGGGAGAATTTATGACTAACTGTGATATTGAATGCCCTGATGAGTGCCAATGTACTCTTGAGTATAGTCAAGTCACAGCTATCTGCTTAGGCATCTCACACAAAACACTACTTATATATCAACATGATCAAACAATTACAGGTCTGTACTTACATGATTACAACCTTCATTATGTTGATAAGCATGCTTTCAGTTTTGGAGACAACTCTTCAAATATTTTCTTTAATTTGAGAACGCTTATCTTATCAAGAAATAACTTTGTTGGTCTACCCTCTGGTTTATTTGTAAGGCTAACGCATCTTAAATATCTCGATCTTGAACACAATAACCTAACACAATTACAACCTGGTACATTTACAGGACTCAATAACCTCAATAAGTTATTCCTTGAATATAACACACTGCAACAGTTACACCTGGGTATATTTTCAGGACTCAATAACTTGGAATACTTACACCTTCACCGTAACCATCTACAAGAGCTACAATCTGGGTCACTAATAGGTCTCACAAAACTGAAATATTTACGCTTAGATTATAACAGCCTGACACAGATACATCCTGATACATTTATAGAGCTCATATACCTCGAGGAACTATATCTGCATCATAATGATCTTACATGGATACAACCTGCTACATTTACAAAACATAGGCACCTGTGTATATTATATCTTTACTATAACAACTTATTACAGTTACAGTCTAACACATTCACAAACAGGAGTGACATCAATATTCTATACCTTCAAAATAACGCCATGACACAGATACAACCTGGTACGTTCACAGGACTGACTTTCATGCGTACCTTAAGACTTGATGATAACAATCTGAAACAACTACAGTCTGGTACAATCACAGATCTCCCAGAACTGACATACTTACACCTAAACCACAACTCCCTTATACAACTACAGATAAATGCACTTGTAGGCCTCAATCAACTCGTAGTCCTGTACCTGCATAATAATAGACTGACACAACTGCCTTCTGGTGTATTCAGAGATCTTGCCAATCTGAGCATCTTAACTCTTCAGTATAATCACCTCAGTCAACTACAATCAGGCATATTTGCAGGATTGTCTTTGCGGGTTGAGTTGCAAGTAGACCATAATAACATCACTCTACTAGAGAATGGCGCGTTAACTAATCTTAAAACATTGAAAACTCTGCATCTTAACAACAATCAAATCATCTTGCTATATTCAAATGTGTTTCATTCCTTGTATAACTTAGAATTTGTGAACCTCACCAGTAACAACATAGAAATAGTAGAGAATGATGCATTCAAAGGTTTGGCTCGACTTGAGACCCTTTTGCTGACCAATAACCACTTGACCTCTTTAACAAGTATCAATTGTGTACACATGCCTCTGCTTAAAGTCCTCATGTTGTCTGCCAACCATTTGAATAAACTTGAAGACCAAGTCTTAAACGAATGCCAACATCTTGATCTTGTGGATATGAGTAAGAATCCTCTGAATTGGATAACCAGCAAGGCCTTTGATGAGTTGCCAAATTCAACATACATACATGTTGATCTTGCAGCTACTTGCTGCTTTATTAAGTCTGCAAAGTGTGCATCTGCGAGCCCAAAATCCCCATTCTTATCATGTGACAGATTGTTGGACCAAACTGTCTTGTTAATTTGCATGTGGATTCTTGGTATCGGTGCCATATTAGGCAATGCATCTGCTATTGCCTATCGGTTCAAGACTAAGAGAAAAATAACAGTGCAGGTTCTTTTAATTACTAGCCTAGCCGTGTCAGACTTCCTCATGGGTATCTATATGTTGATCTTGACATCCATTGATGCTTATTATACAGAGTATTTTCCATCACATTCTGAACAGTGGCGTCAAAGTCACTTGTGCAAAGCTGCTGGAACTATCTCTGTAATATCAAGTGAGGCTTCAGTCTTCTTAGTCACCCTGATAAGCATAGACAGGTTGATAGGCATCAAATACCCTTTTAGCAACTACCGTTTGAGAACCAAATCAGTCCGGATTATGATTGCCGTATGTTGGATCATTGCATTAATAATTGCCATAACATCTCTAGTCTTGATGAATTTGACAAACAACTTATACAACATTTCTGAGGTATGTATTGGACTCCCTCTCTCGAGAACCAATGAGTACATGACAAGAACATCAACCCTTGAGTTTGTTGTAGAACGTTCAGATGTAGTATATAGTTCTCAAAATTTACATGGTTTTGAATATACTGCACAAGAGAAATTTGGAATTGAGATCGCTCATTCAGAACAAATTGGTAGCAAACCAGGCTTGTTCTTTTCCATTGCTGTATTTTGTGGTCTCAACCTTCTTTGCTTTCTTATTGTAGCATACTGTTACACAGCCATATTCGTATCTGTCAATCGTACTGCTCGTCGCGCAAGTCGTAACATAGACAGAAACGAAGAGCTTCGGATGGCACAGAGAATGGCTACTATTGTTGTGACAGACTTCTTATGCTGGGTACCAGTTATAATACTCGCAATACTCATACAGATCAATGTAGTAACAGTTCCACCCACAGCCTATGCATGGATAGCTACATTTGTTCTGCCCATCAATTCCATGATCAACCCTTTCCTTTACACATTGGCAAGTGTCATATCTGATAGGCTTGAGAAGAGGAAACAATTGACACAAAACAGCATGACGTATACAACATCTATCAATTCGACACCAGCGGACCAAACTACACTCTAGAATAGACCAACATGGATTACAAAAACTATTGCAATTGTTCATTGCTCAGTTACACAATATGACAAATTAAACAAGATAGACAGGCATGATAATAATGCTAAAATGATGACAGATTGTAACCAATTAACACCCACGGTGTTATTCGTCGTGTAAAGCATTTTCTTCCACATCCAACTCTTGTGATGTTATCCAATGCTCTTGTGATTCCTCATTTTGATTATGCCAGCCCAGTATGGTCCAATTGTTCAAATTCATATCAAGCAAGACTTCAAGTCTTACACAACCGTTTAACCAGAACAATATTATCTGCTGATATCAGAACACCAATAAATGATATGATGAACTTACTTCATTGGGCAAAACTAAGTGATAGGTGGAAAATTCAAATACTTATTATTTTATTCAAATGTTTAAAAGATATAAGTCCAACCTATTTATCATCCAATTTTGAATTTCTACATAACTATCACAATCATACTACCAGGAATCATTCAAGTAATACTTTAATCATTCCTAAAATCAACTCAAATTCTGGTATGCGCACTTTTCTTTTCAGATTTGGCCATCTGTGGAACAATTTATCACCACCTATTAGTATTGATTTAGAAAATATCAATTCAATTCAATTCAAAGTCAATTCAAATCCTATATTTCCACTGTATCTTAATGGAATAATATCATAATTTGTATATAATATGTATTATATTTAAACGCTGTAACAAGTGCAAGTCACTGAAGCATATTACCCTCAATAAAGAAAGCATAAAAAACAAACAAAAAACCACACTCAAAACTCTGGAAAACAATTCCAATTAAACAATCTCTTCAGACTTGGCATCCATCTTCCAAGGACAGCATCAAGACTTGGGATCATTCTAGGACAGTCTATAAAAGTCCTATTCTAATATTACTAGTGCTGCATCCGGTACAAGGTGTCGACTGGATATAAAACAGCATATCAATCATCATTTCCATATAGCGTATGAATAAATTAAAGACAAGTTTCAATCAAAACTTAACCAAAAACATTCAGCTAACATAATGCCTTCAATTATTAAGCGAAATAAATCTACAGTTTCCAAATTCCACAAACAACTGAGCACAATTTATAAATCCAACCTGTTAATGTGTAAAACTTCACCCTAATAGCTATACAGTTTGAAGAATAAGACTTGATTCAGTTGAAATAGGTGTGGCAATTATATTAATGTGTCAGAGTATTATAATCAGCATTACTAAAGAATGATGATGATAACAGTATCATGGGCATAACTTGCGGGCAAAGACTCAAGATAGAAAACTACTACAACTTATATATCCAAAGGTTCACTATTTTCATGTTTCTGGGGGCAACACAATCTTTACAAGGTATGAATTAGGCTCACATTATCAAATTGTCCTTTTGTGGAGTCAATAATGAATTTATAAGTTAAAAGTTTAACGGGTTCGCCATCGGACAAGTTTTAATCTGTCAAGCTTTCGTCAGGATTAGCTCTGACTTCTTCAGGACCAAATTATTATAATATTAAACAAAACATAGAGATTGCCACTTCTTTTGTTATCATCATTTGGGCTGCCCCTTGCCCGATGATTTGAGAGTAGGTGCCCTTTCCTACAATAATGAACTCAATTTTTGCACAATTAATTTGTCATGTTTTGCAGATTTTCAAATGTTTTACATGCTTTAATTTTGTGATTTGTCGCTTCATCACATATACCTAACATAAAAGAAATATATTCACAGCTTATTATTTTCGCGGTTGAGCTCAAAAAGCGCTAAAATAAATGTAGCGTGGACATTGACACTTTTACAGTATACTGCTGAAATTGGCTGTTCGATATTCATCAGGTTTACACTTTTTATATATGAAGAGCTTTGTTGCAAAAGGGCCATCAGACCACCCCGACATGTTACTCATTTTGCATTAGTGAATTTAGTGAAGTCCATGAATTAATCAAATTATTGTATGGCTGTGTTCATTACTGTTTCTATGACTTGGATTAGTGCATCCATGCATGCCAATTGAGGCACCAACAATACAAGCCACATTCCAAATAATGAATAGCCATCCATTTAATAATGCAAAATGAGTAAAAAGGCAGAAGTGGATGTAGGCCCTTTTGCAAAACAGCTCTTCATATGTTAAATTGACTTTATCACAGCCTCCATGAAAAACAGATATTTGATGATGACATGTGTATCGTGAATAAATAACGGTTACAAATGTATTATGTACACACTGACTATATGTATTTACAATTCAAAATATAATTCACTGTATATACATACCAGTAATAACAATTCCATGTAAAACAACATTCAATATATATTATAACGTTCAAACATATCATAACTATCATATTATATCTAACTCAATGTATATCGATAACACACTCTTAGAATCCAAAGTACACCAAATGAATTGAATATGTGTAACTGCTCTTTCCCTACTTGTAACAATAAGTGTTAATCTGTTTTTCATTTGTTTGAAATTATTTCTATGTAAGTAACAATTAAGTACGTAAGTATATTTTTGATTGATTTTAAGACATAACATGGCCAACATGATATGATGTCTTGTAAAATAGAGTTTGAATGTATGTATTTATGATATACACCTAACACAAAAAGTTCCTGACCAGGTGCTTTAACAATCGTTGATATGTATTAAACAAGCATATTTCCCACACAATTTGACACCTCATTCATAAAAAAATAAGTGGATATTTTTAAAGTTATGATGACTTAAGTAAACCAACAGACCTAACAACAACAAAATTTGTAGTTATTTTATATTCTATGGATATCATTGCCTAGTGGGCCTAGTGCTCAGCAGTGACAATTTATGTGAAATGAATCATAGCTCACCAGTCATCCATACATGCCTGAACGGTTTCAATATCACACAGTGTTCAATACAAATGACATCCCATAGAAAAAACGATTTGCTATAACTTTATTTTAGTTAAGTCTGTTTTTGAAAGCACCATGACTTAATAAGTATAGACTCAATTTTTATGAATGCGTCATATTGTGGAGAGGAAATTTGATAGTTTAGTGTATATCTTAGATTATTGATGTTGCACCTGGTCAGGCATTTTTTGTATTAGGTGCATGCGGTCCTATCTTTTTCAAGTATTATTAATTATTATGCATGTTTGGATCATTTGAGTTTTGTTACGTGGATGTTTATAGTTGAATAAAAGATACAGAAAACTACACTGGCTTAACACTGGTGGAAACTGAAGGCATGGTGCAAGTATTTAAGTATTTGTTTAACATACTATAAAAAATATAAAACGTGATTATCAATTATAAGTCAGGTAGTGCTCAATACTAAGTTAAGGAGAGCTTATTATCAAATAAAACATTTTATTTGGCAGTTCGTTACCTTAGGTTACGCAATCGTCAGGCAAACTAAATGTTTTCCTTACATATAACGAAGTCAGTGAGAAAAAGCGCCCAGTAATAGGGATGATCGCGCGAGGCATGCTACGTATTCAATTCGCGTAACACTGCTCGCGTTTAACATACTATATATGTATTTTACTGAAAACTAGAACATCCCTTTGGATAAATGTGTCAAAAATATCAGCATAAAACAGGTATAACGACTTCCATGCTAACACAAATGGAAGAGTGAGTCAAAGTAGGGTGAGTCAAAATGATCTGGACCAAAACTAATTAAATCATTGCAATTATCAAAACAAGTGTCAGATATGTTATTGGTTGGTATGATTCCAATATTTTGTGAAATATTTAAGTAAGTCCATGTTACCATCTAAAAGATTTCCGGAATACCCTCTACACCCTACCTATAGTTAACACTTTTCATGCGGCAGGCATCTGCAGACGACATTCCAAAATCTCACAAAATGTTTCAAAAATGTCAAAATATTGAATTTAATTATCATATTTGGAATCACCATGAGAAATGCTTAAAGATAAGTACAAACACGGTTCAATCCTTGAGATAGAAGTTGGGAAAGATTTCTGAAAATTCTGTTTTGTATATGGTAAAACCAAAAGCTGTGTGGAAAGTGGTTAATACGCTTTATTCCGTAAAATGTAGAGTGTGAAGGGTACAATGTTGAGGGTATTACATAATTATTCCAAAATACATTTACAAAGAACTTGCACTTAAATGTGACTGGAACGCAGAGTTTGTTATTCATACTCAATCAAGACATGCCCAAGTCAAGAGGATATCAATAAAATTATGGCATAACCGTAGGGCACTAATGCAATTTTATTGGTGAAAATGATAGATGAGGATGTCTAGATTCAGAATCCACCGGGTGCCAAAATGGCACCCATGGGCAATTTTTTTTATTGACGTCATAAGTCACGTTCACTTTTTCGATGATGTAATGATAATGACGTATATGGTTGGTCCTATAAATATATCGTGTTTAGTATCAAATTAAAAACAGCTTCTTTCAGGGTGTCAAAAGTAGCAACAATTTAGGTTTAGTTTTGTACATCAAACTTGGAAACACTAGGTTTTTTTTGGAAATGGAGGAAAATTGTTTTAAAATATTTCTTAAAGGTATCTGTGGGTGACGAGAAAATCCATGTTTAGGGCACATTTTTAAGAGTCTATTATGCCCAAGAATGATATTTGTATTTATATTCAAGCACCCACTTCCTGGGCACATGGTGCAATTGATTCTATAACAATTCAATTTTTCACAATGTTAATACCATGCCATGTTTTATTTTTTATGGCACTCAAGTAAAAATAGTTGAGAACACCCTAGTCCTAATCACTTACAATGTTGATGTTTAATATTTAATCCAAAATGTTACAAATCGACCCGTTCACTTATATTTAGTATCTTGAGATATCTTGAGATAGTTTGGTTTTCGATCCAATCATTCATCATATATGGCTATACTTGAGGCATACAATAAAATTATTACTGATCTCGATAACAAAAAATTCTCATTAGGTATCTTCTTGGACCTCTCCAAGGCATTTGACACAATAAATCATGATATTCTATTATCGAAACTTAACCACTATGGTGTCCGTGGGAAGGCCTTGGACTGGTTCAGAAGTTACCTAACCAACAGATCTCAATTTACTATCTTCGACCGCCATTTTTCGTCTAATTTAGATTTATCCTGCGGAGTTCCACAAGGCTCGATCTTAGGTCCCCTCCTGTTTATTATTTACATAAATGATATTGTTTTTTCAAGTAATTTCTTTAAATTTGTAATCTTTGCCGATGATACAAACTTACTTGCCTCTCACAGCAATATGACCGATCTTATCAACACTGCAAATGTTGAGCTCACCAAAATATCTACCTGGCTAGATGCTAATAAATTATCCCTAAATGTTGATAAAACTACATTTATGCATTTTAAAAACAGGTATGATTCACGAATTCATAATTATAATGGCATAACAATAAATAATATTCCAATTGTTAAAGTTTCGAGCACAAAATTTCTAGGTGTTATTCTTGACGAATCACTAAATTGGCAACGTCATAATACTCATATTACAAATATGGTCTCAAAATACTCGGGAATCCTTTTTCGCTTAAAACACACATTGTCACCTCACATCTTATTTTCGCTCTATACAAGCCTCGTCCTTCCTCACCTTCATTATTGCAACATCATATGGGCTGATTCTAACAACTGCAACCTTAACTCAATTCATGTGAAACAAAAGAAAATTATTCGTCTTTGTTCAAATTCACATTACTTATCTCATTCTACCCCTTTGTTTGCAAAATTGAAAACCCTCACTATTTATGACATTCATAGGCTACAGAAGGCTATTTTTATGTATAAATTTGCAAATAACATGTTACCTGATTTATTTTCTCATTACTTTAATAAATCAGATGTCTTCCACTCCTATGGAACAAGGTTTTCACATCTTTATAGACCCCCACAATTTAGAACTGATCTTGCTAGACATACTATTAGAAGACAGGGACCATTGGAGTGGAATGACATTAATGATGATATTCGGCACTGTAAATCAGTCAGAAGTTTTAACAATAGATATAAAAAATATTTACTATCGTTTTATTCATGAGGTCATAACCTGATACTAGTCTCAGGTCATAACTAAGGAACTTCATTCCTAATATATGTATAATTATACCGGTACTTATATAAATCCGTATTCTATCGCCTTGATGTCTTACATAATCATTATTCACAGATGTACACTATAATCGTTACTGATCTGTTATTGTAATTTTGTTCATGCCGTTGCCAACATACACTCGAGTTCTTTGCATTATAGCTAATGATTTTATTTTAGGTGGCCAGTACTTCCCGAGCTCTGCTCTGATTTGGTCAACCTACAGTACCATAGTATATTAATTGTATTGTCATTATTATGTATCTCATTTGTGGAAAATAAACTGAACTGAACTGAACTGAGACACCATTTGTCATAGCTGGCTGCGTTGTTACCAAAATAAAATCCATTACTAAACCAGGCAGCTATATTCCCTATCCAATTGAATTAGCAATCTAATTAATAGATCAGATTTCTGGCTTTTAAAGAAATGCAATATGGATATTAGAGCACTCAATTACATATTAATGGGATTTTTCTAATCTAGAGCTACATTGGTATTATACACCCGACATAAAACACAAATACCGTAGCCTGTAGGGTAAATAAAAAGTTTATAGCTGTAATTCAAAATATTGTTTCACCATTCTTTCCTGCCTGCTATGGATATACACCATTTCAAATCGAAGTTTTGCCGACCACCTCATTCTGAGTTTGGAATCAGACTCCACGTACAGCGATGTAACGAATGTACTATAGTGTTTTAAGATCTGTGTAAGAGTTTGTTTATTTTTATTTGTCGGATGTATTATAGTCCCGTATAAATTATTTTTACTATGCGATCTTTAAAAATAACAAACATCCACATTATACAGAAATGTAGCTATATCCATGAGAA